>JAODLI010000002.1:212623-241771 GCA_027575585.1 Percopsis omiscomaycus | reverse complement strand
GCTTATTGAATGGAAGTGGAAAAAATATTACATACATTAGTTATCAAAAGGAGATCACGTAGAATAGCCTAGTTCAATAGCCTAGGCCTCCCCATGGGGACTCAAAAACAGTTTCAGGGGAGGCTTATTGAATGGAAGTGGAAAAAATATTACATACATTAGTTATCAAAAGGAGATCACGTAGAATAGCCTAGTTCAAATATACAGTATAGTCTGTTTTTCCCACTTTCCCTGAGTCAGAAACAAACAAATGCCTTAGAACAGACCCTTTTCTGTATTTAGTGTAGTCTGAAGTTATGTCAAACAGCATAGGTATCCAGGCATCCAGGCATTCAGGAAACTTAGCATAGCTAACATTGGAGGGGCTTTTTCCAAGCTTTGTCTGAGGTGAGGCACCCAGTTTCAGACTTTTAAAACCCTGATCTAGAGTGTATTTGTGTGTTTATGTCACATATTTTCAAATGTATTGTATTAGGATAAGCCCATTGAGACACATCTTGTTTTCAAGGAGGTTCTACATTTGATTTCACATTGCATTTTACATAGATAAGCAAGTGTAGATTTTGTACATGTGATGAGAGATGAAGTAGATAAATCCACACGCATGCAGGAAAACAAGTGCTATATAAATAATTAAAACACTATTGATCAGTAATTAGTGCTTAAGGTTTATAGAGCAAAGATCCTTGATGTTGTACACTTGCATACAACCTATTAAAAAAAAAAGGGCATTTTAGGAAGGACATACTCTCATACATAAAATATATCCTAATACACCTATAGCCTATCCCCATCTTAATTGTATACTCCAACATTACATAATACAATTGGAGTATACTCTATGTTTTGCTTATTAGCATACCTGTAACTGTCTACTTGTGTACGATATTTTACAGTAAAATAGAGAGTTTGGTGTGAACTTCATTAGCTTGACATTAGCATCATAGGAACGTATCAGGGATTGGGGGGCTATAACCACGTTGCTTTTGTTAAACTCTCTTCATGCTTCGTGTGGTGCCGGGCACTGAGGTAATTTCACACCTGAACAGCCTTACGCTCGCTCCCCCGACCGGTGCTGGGGTTGCCATGGAGACAGCGTGGAAGCTCCTGCCCGGTGTCACTCAGTTAAGTGACTGTTTAACATGGAGCAGAGCGTACCGGCTGGCCGGCTCGCCTGTGACAGTTCCCGGGCCTCAGTGCCCCCACAGGAAAATATGTCATTATCACAGGTGGCCGTCATCGCAAGATGGAGTTATCTTATTCCATTATCTATGGGGCGAGTGACATCGGGGGTCACATGTAAAAGGATTCATGTGCTGATGGAATGCAGGAGATGAGGCAGATGGTTGACGAAATAGCTGCACATGTCTCCTAGCTGACCTAAAATGAAACTTGAATAAGTATAATTCCACACATTCCACAAGATTGGAGATACCCACTAATCTGGTATATTTTATGAGCAGTTTTCTCTCGTATTAGTACAAATAAACTGATTAGATTTCCAGTGGAAGCACAATAAAGAGGATGGTTTTATTATTTCTATATTATTAATCTCTGACCCCTGGTGCCCTTGGTAGCTATGGTATTGTATCAGCCCATCTGGAGAAGATAGGGCAAACTGTATGATACAATTTAAGATAATTGGAAGTCACATTTATGCAGCATCAAAAAACAACGAAATGGGATTGTCATTGAAACCTTGGTTGAATTAAATAAGTGTCCATTTGCAAGTATCATAACATCCCATAATCCCCTTGTCCTTTCCCATAGTATGCATCAACAAACTTTGAAAGGTATGTAGCCGACTCACTGACGAATGGGAGTGTGGGAAGTGATATTGGGAACTTTAAAGGGGATGTAGGTAGGATTTCAGAGAGCTAGCTAAAAACGAACCAAAGAGTAACATTTAGAAAATCAACAACCTAAACCCCCCCCCCTTCTCTGCTCCCTCCCTCTGTATGGAGCCCGTTGGTCTGCTATGGAATGCCAAAAGGGTCACAATTCGCCACAAAATGAACATATATTACAACCAGAACGCTGTAAAATATGACGTTAATGGTCTGCAAAACGCCAGTAAAACGTGCGTTTTCATGGCGTTTTAGTGATCACAAAAAAACGGCGTAAAAAACGTGCGTTGGGTCAATAGAACGTGTGTCTTTAACGGCGCTCTAGTGCCACCAAAACGCCATAAAAAGCAAATTTTCCATACAGTAAAATGAGCTCCACCTGGTCATTTACATAGCCAGTAGTTTTGAACTTCATTCACCCAGTCAATGACAACCAAGACCACATTAGTAGTTTACTACCGATTTAATGAGCATTTCACTGCTGTACGTGGCGTGATGGAATATGTAGCCTACACAATACTTACACATAGGCTACTGCATGAAATACAGGCCTAAATGTAGAATATAACAGCTTTATTCATTTCGTTTTCTTACCAAGAACTCATCTCCTGAAACGTGTGAGAGGGGAAGGGACGAGCCGGAGTGAGACACAAGAGAGGCAAGGATTGACTGCAAAGAGTCGTTTATTAAAGACAACAAAGGATTTAGTCTCCTGGCGACATGGGAGCAATGACACCGTAAAACACCGCAGTTGTATTTAAATAGGCCTTCAACAATTATTCCCCAGGTGCGCTGATCAGCCAATAGCTGGGGTGCGTGGCCTGAGCCGCCCCCCCCCCCCCCCGACCCCGACAATGGCCAGCCGCACTCCGGTGACGCGCATGGAGCGGGGGAGAGAAGGCGCCAAGGCTGGACGAACTCCCCCGCATTATAATATCTCCACTCATCTCCGATTACCTGCAAGTAGAATATGAGAGGAGGGGTGGAACAGGAGAACAGGACAGGAGCACTAAGGGCGAGGGTGTAAACAGTCACACATGTATAAGAAAATACATTAGAACCATTTGTAATGTAGCATTACTATATAGTAGTAACATGTTATGCTTGTTATTTAATATAACCTGTAAAAATACAGAAAATACATCAAAATATAAATATTTTTTTAATTAAATTCTGTATACCTTTTATAAAAGAAGGTCATCCCTCTCCTCCCCTGCACCATGCGTCGTCTTCTGGCTCATTGTGTTCCGCAGTTTGGATTTCACATGGTTCATTTGCGGGAAAACCCTTTCAACGTCGGCATTGAGAGAAGGGACATCGCAAACAGAGCCAGGGGTCTCATTTATAAACGTGGCGTACGCACAAAGCGGTGCTGAAAACGTGCGGACACAACTTCCCACGCAAAGGTTGTAATCTTCAAAAAACAAACTTGACGGGAGAATGTGTGCACCTGTAAGTACACTGTCATTTCTGCCTACATAATATACTTACGCATAGGTCAAACAGCGACACCGATGGAAATTAATTTAACTCATTTTGAACAGTTATTAGATTGATAAGGATGCCAATATTTAATAATATTTATTATAATAATTTCGCTAATTAAAACCTTCTTTAAAATAATGAGGTTGTTCACAAGGTCGGGCAATAACGTCAGAGTAAGATAATCAATGATTGATAATGCAATGCTGCACAGATTCTGTTTTATTTAGATTTTTGCAAGTCAGCGATTGCCATCATCTATGGTGACCGGGAGTGCATCGCATCGGTAGTTGGGAGGGATCTTTGTGATCATTGACATTCAAATAATGTCTGTATAATGTGTATGTTCATGACACTTCCCATTTCTTATTTTGGCAAATTTTGTTTTTAAAGGCCTACTTTGAAATCGAATTAAACTTGCCTACCTACCTTACTTTATAAAGTTATTTCTAGAGAGAATCTAACTTCAAAAGTCACAACATTCACTGCTGGTGTGAAGTCTTGTCCAAATTGGTAATTGGGGAAGGGGGAATTACATTACAACACTCACTGATATTGTGTAAATCTGTGAGCAGAAAGTGTCAATCAATGCATTGGGGAAAAAAAGAAGTCGCTTGTATTTTTAAAACAAGACCAAAATAACATCCCGTGACCCATGATTTTTTTTCAAGCAATTAAAAATAAAAAGCCTATGGTCGCATATTACAGGCGGACTTGGCAACTCTGGCTCACACACTCGCATACTATCGCTGCGTTCAGCAGGCAGTTGGCCGTGGAGTGGGGTAATCCCGCTCCCAAAAGTTGACGAGTTACTTTTGCAGCTCCACTTGGAGCGGTAGCCAATGAGAGAGCAGAAACTAGTCACATGCTCACAATCTCTAATGAAGTTTATCAAATTAATCTGGATTAAATGGAGTAAACAATCATTTTTAGCAGCAATATTCACAATCTCTTTGTTTTGGATTTGACCCTACGCACAACTACAATTAATGTAGCTAAAAATAAAATGTGTCAAATTCCATTGGGTTCCCGGTTTCCTAGAATACCACCTCCGCCTCATTTTGAGCCAGAAAAAAACATGTGATTGACAGGCAAGTTAGATTCGCCGGACCAATCAGGAAAGAGAGGCCCTGATTGGTCAGAATTCTTTCAGGCATTGTCAAAAATGTATATAGAGGCAGGGGCTATCAATATTCTCACAGAGCATTTCACTCACTGATAGATGACAGATGTCAATGGCATTTCTTAGAAATTACACTAAATGTATAGCTCTTAAATCCTACCTACAGCACTTTTAAGGGACTAAATTGTAAATACTTTTATGTTGAACTGAAATTAATATGCATTTTTCAATCATTCCAGACTGAATAAGACAGAGTGTTCACCCTATATTTTTGTTTGTTAGATAATTAAAACTGTGCTATTATTTGTAACCTTACTTTATGACATTCTAAGAAGGATAGTCTGCTATTTAGCAGTGCAAAGTTTCAACACAGGCCCAGGAGGAGTCATGGGAACTGTGCCATTTTCACATACATCTCCAAGATAATGTTTTACCTTCTTTTGAAAAATGTCTGAAAAAGTCTTCAAAGTAAATCCTTCCCCAATGTGTGTTTAAGAGGTTGGGTTGACACACTCATACAAAGTAAAATGTTTAAACCATACACCCACAACTCGCACACACACACTCCTTTCATCAATGCAACAAACATGCAGGTCATGTGGCATGTGAAGTGAGATTTTCAACACTTATTTGATTAATTTGTCATGCTTGGCTGCCATAATATATGAGCCTAGAAGAGCTGTGAGAGAGAGGGGTAGAGCAGGTCATCATCTACAGGAACCATACGCCTCTCAACTTCGATGTAGCTCAAGAGAAAACCTACAACTGCAGTCGAGAGGTCAAAGGGATCCCAGGAGAAAATGGGCAATATTTTAAGATTAGTATATTTTTATTCACGTTTGTGTTCCTAATTATAGAATGTATAATAATGACTATTGTAGTCATGTTTCACAGGAGCCATTTATGGGATGAATATCATGCCATGATTTAAAGCTGGAAAAAAAAAGCTTTGAAAGCTTAAAACGCAGTGTTTGAAAGCTTGAAATCTAATAAAGAAAATTGAACACTGACAAATTTGAAACCTGGAAAATGTGGTGGCGAAACACTGTAAAAAGAGTGCTGCAGTGGTGAAGAAGAAAAACGCATAGGCAAAATAGTGTTTTGAGAGATTTACCTTTTTTTTTGAGGATTACAAAACCTTTTTTATTAGATTTCAAGCTTTCAAACACTAAGTTTAAACATTTCAACGCTTTTTTTTTTAGAGCTTCGAATCATGGCATGATATTCATCCCATAGTCATTGAGTTGCGGGTAGTGAGACTAAAGTTAATTTCTTTCTTGATGCTGGATAACAAGAGAATAAAAGTGGGGGGTGAGGATTATAAATATCCTGATGTTATAAAACTGAGAGGGGTGTGTTTGCTGTTCTGCGATCGCACACCAGGCACTTTGCTCATTTACTGATCAAAACAACCTTGTGATTAATAAAAAACAAAATCACACACACACACACACACACACAGTCAAAGTGAGTCACCCATTATCCGGCTAGCAGCCTAGAGGTCTGCCTACTTGTGTGATCAGCGGGTCAGGCAATGGCAAAGGCAGGTGGTGGGTGGCTAGCTCCCCACGACGTAGATAATCACATAGACCTCACAACATACATCTGATCAGTATGTCAAATCAAACGTCCTCCACCGATCCCTTCCTCTTGAAATGTCTAACTCTGGTTAGTCTGCTGGAGGTGTGATTGTCGCTATAATGAGCATAGAACAGACGGAGGATCAATGCCTTGGGCCAAACAAGGCAAGGGGGGTAAATATGAATTAAGTCCTTAATATCTGGGATTATGATTGTTATATTTGAGCTGTGGGAACTGATCATTCTGCCAAAATGTATAAATCATTTTTATGTTGGAACATAATGATTATAGCATTTAAATACAGTAGCCCTAGCTAGCTACCACTTGTTGCTGTATTTGTAATATTTCTTTATTTTGTAATGCCTTTTTTATTAATACCTGTAATACCTTTCATATTATTTAGTGTCTGTGTTAGGCTTCTGTACAACATTTTTCAAGCAAAACCGAATGTGTAGCTGGAGGTTAAGAGCTATACTACGTGTGTCATGCAATGCAAACCTGAAGCTTACCTATTTGGTAGCCTACGTTTTTTACGAGTTCGAAGGCTTTTTACTGCATAGTACATTCTAGCTCTTTCATTGTGTTATTTAATGATCTGTTCTTTGCTGAAGTACTGACTCTATTATATGATCTTGCAATGCAATTGCAATACTTGCCACATATAGATACTGTATCTACCTCTAGTAACTGCCAATGTCACTGTTCAAATATAAATGTTTTACATATAACATAATATAATAAGATAAAGAGATTCCACTGCATCTTTTAATTCACAAAAAAAAAAAATAATAATAATGACTTAGACTCTTGAGGGATGATTGTCAACAATTGTTGGAACAAGTAACTGGCATGCTACTTAAAAAAAGAAAGAAAAAAAAGAAACTTGGATTGAAGATTGAATTATTAACTCAAAACTTGCCAGCATTCTTAATGTAATTAAACAAGCTTCGTGTGATGGCAAGCCAGCTCCTTGCCTTTCTCTTTCTGTCTTTCCTGGGAGACGAGTAAGTTTAACGATCTCTCTTTGACCTCCAAATCCTTTATTCCCAACTAAGCCAAAGAACGAGACTGCCTAATTGTAACGCTTAAATTGTTTAGCCCCACAACGGCCGTTATTCAACATCACATTTCTTGGCTGTGTGCATTGTGTGGATCATCACAATTCTTCAGACCACTTACTGTGTCTCCTTCACCCGACATCGGCCTCTTCTCTGTGCCCCCCTCAGGAAGCACAACAAGTTCTGGACGAGCAAACACTTTTAAACATGGCCGACGCAGGCACTGCCATAACTGCCTTGGTGTGAGCACTTACCCACCAGCCCGTGAAGTACCATAGTTGATGGACAGATTTAAATAGAAGATTTTAAAAAAAGGTACACGGATTTAAAGCGCCCCCAGTACCCAAATTTCAGTTCATGCTCATTGTTAATATTTTGAAACACAACTGCCCATGAAATTGTGGGTGGCTGTAGGGGGAGAGGTAGTGAACAATGTGAGTCTATGAGAGTCTATGTGAGTCTGTAGAAGGAGTAGAGAGAGGTGGGCCAACCACTCCGACACTCAAGTGCAGGAGAGGCATGCGCTATCGGTGTTTCAAACCAAAACAAAATTTTTCTTTCCAACGTTTGAACCACAAAGGGCCAATTCTGGACACAAATCATTTGTTTAATAGATCGAAAGACAAGACACTTCCCGGAATAATTGAGAAAGTATACAGAGCTGAGATAAAAGAGAGAAACACATCTTGAGTGGCCATATATTGGATAGAGCACAACTAGCCAGGCGGTAGTCTTTTAATCATGCATACGGCCGTCGAGAGGGTGGGGGGGGGGGACATTAAAAATTCTGTAATTTTTCCAACATGACCATCACTTTAGAAAGATAATGAGTCCTGAATGCTGGTTGACAAACCCTCCCCTTGACCTGTCCTACTTTCTCTACCAACATGAAAGATAACACCTCATTTAACCACACAAATGGGGAGACGAGAGATAAGTGATGATAACAATTTCCCTGCAATATCTCTCCTCTAAACTGGTCTTACTAATTAGCGTAATGTGTCAACGTCTCACACAATGTGATTACTTTAAAAAGGAGAATGTTTTTGATCAACGCATCGCCCTTGTAACGAAACGGGTTCATCTTTGTGTGTTCCTATTTAGTACTGAGATGATGCAAACTGAGCCCCGACCACCAGACACAGTTAAGTGTTAGCATGTTGATGTACTACTTTCATTATGCTCTAGTTGATTGAACGCGTTCCTTTCATTTAACATCGCTCACATTAGTCCTTAATGTTAGGCTATAACAAACAACTCGTGCTTTAGTCACCTAAATTAACAGGTCTCAAACTTTTTCACACTTGATGTACAAAAAAGTATAGATTGTGAATGTGTTATATTTGTGACTTCTAGCCTTAAACATATACACAGATGAGCCGAAACATTATGACCACCTGCCTGGTATGGAGTCTACAAGGCCTCTGAAGGTGCCCTGTTGTATCTGGCACCAAGACGTTGGATGTCGATCCTTTAAGTCCTCTAAGTTGCGAGGACTTGTCGGCTTATCTTCTTCCCTGAGTGCATCCTGGTGCTATCTATCACTTTCCCCCAGGTAAAGGGCACACATGAACCTGGCTGTCCATGTGATGTAAAAGAAAACAGGACCAGTGTTGTGCCTGAACGCGTTCATTGAACGATAGTTCATGAACTCGTTCATATTTTGGGACGAACGTGAACTGAACGTACTGATGAACGTTACTGTGAACTCGTTCATTCTGGTGTCTGTGAACGGCACGCTTTCTCAGTTTAACTTCGTTCATTAGGGTGCCCGATTTTTATGGAGCCTTCCACGCGAAAACCCGGCTAAACAGAACATAATATAGTGGAAAAAAACACGCTATCTGGCAACACCAGCCACCAGTGTCGCACCGCCGTATCAAAACAAAAAGCAGCATGGAGGCGACAGCAGCATGTAGATGACAAAGATGCAAGGACGCGTCGTATGATCATTTAAACGAGTTTTATGACAAGGTCGGTGAGGATGGGAAATGGGAAATTTTGAAAAATAATAGCTCGCAGCAATATGTATGTAAAAAAAGAACTATGAACTAGTTCAATTTTGGAACTGTGATCTTAGCTCAAAATTATGAACTATGAACTGAACTAATTCATTTAAAAAATTGTGAACTGAACTTTGAACTAGTTCATGTAGAACTAGTTCCCATCACTGAACAGGACTCATTGGACCGGGCGACCTTCTTCCATTGCTCCAAGGTGTAGTTTGACGCTGCCACGCCCATTGTAGGTGCTTTCGGATGGTGGATAGGGGTTAGTAGAATGGGAACTCTGACAGACCACCACAGGTTGCTGAAATACAGTATCTGTCCGATAAGAGCTCTACTCAGGTCGAAGGCAGAAGGTCGCATTACGCAACTGCTGTTGCAGTTTGTAATGTCAAAAATCATATAAAACAATCATAAAGAAGGTGTTCCCCTAACAGTGTGAGGGGAATGTGATCCAGCTGGGGTTTTTTTTACGGCGCCTTTAAATATAATTTCCTCTGGTATTACAACCAGAAATTCCCACACAAGCATACCTTGTCGTGTTCAAAAATAGGTTGAATAGGCCACGGCCCCCACTACTTTGAGAACCACTGGCTTAAACGATGGAACATTTTTTATAAAACTGACCATTTCAGATAAAAACTCTTCTGTGGAAAGCCTGAACAAATTTCACAAGAATTTCACAAGAAGCCAAAGACCAGTCATGGTTCTGTTTGTCAAGCACATGGCGGCTCTGGGAGGAGAGAACCCAGCTCCAGCCAGTGTCAGGCTGGCTATTAGAGACTGTCCATGAGACAAGTGAAGCGAAACCATTTTTCATTTCCTCCTGAATTACTTTCTTTTCAGCCAAGGGTTCTCTGAGATCTTGGAGAGAAGGAGAGGGAGAAGAGAGAGAGAGAGAGGGTAGCATTTAATATGGCACTTTGTTCCTCTACCACGACATGTGTCATCTAATATCTAATTTGAGTCTCTTCATTCTACGGCATACAATCCTGGAATTAGCCTGGGTCGGTGAAGAAACCCCAATACCTTTCACTAGCATGAATTCACATCCCACACAGATTTAAAAATGTGTGTGCTTGCACTCATAGGTACAGTATATGTACATGCACACTCATACACCACAGAAGATTAACCCTTTTTTAAGTCTATGGCAGTTTCTTGTCATGTTCTCTGGATTTGACAACTGTGCCTCTAAGACCGGGTAAATGCTATCGGCTGTTTCAATAGAAGTATGCAAAACCCTTGTCACAGTTTTCAGAATGCCTTAACGGCACCTTTGATTAAACATAACCTTAGTCTGTGCCACTAAATAATGCAGCTGAAAGATACATACATTGAGAAACACTCTATTTAACGCTATATTTATATATACTATTTAAGGTCAATGCATTGGGAATAATCTCTGGTATTTTGATATAGCCTGTTCTTTGGTTAGTTTGAATAAACACATTTACTAGGAACTGCAGTAAATCTGAATATGTGCAGCCCGCCACAGGGCTGTAAGATGCCTTTAGGGGGTAGTAAAGTGTTTTCAATAATTTCACATTTCTAGTTTTATAATCTTTATAAAATGTGCATAAAGGACCCCCTCCCCTTTGGCATTCATTGTTTAAATATTTGGTATAGGGCTGCAGCTAACAATTATATAGACATTAAAATGGCAGTAAAATAAGGTAATATGGTACAACAATGATGGTAAAAGCTCATCACAACATATCTGAACCTTGAAATTGCTTGTTTACCCAACAGTCTAAAACATAACATTTAGTTTTATATAGAACAATTATTCCTATTTTGGTGAAGTTGTAAATTGCCCATTTTGTATTATTATTTATATAATATTATTTATATGTTGATTATTTGATTACTAAACTTTAATTACATGAATTTCCTGTTGATCAATTTATCTATTAAAATAATAGTTTCACCTCTAATATGTGTGTAATGAATATGTGTGCACATACAGTATGGTCATGCACTTGTCTGGACCACTTCTTTATGGGGTTGTAGGTCAAACAGTTTAAAGAATAGTGCAAGTAACACAAACCATCATGTTGTTTCTAGTTTCCTCTACAGCTTTAGGTACCTTTAACAAGGTCCCACTTTAGAGAAGCCAACCTGAGACCATCTACCTCTAAGTGTGAGATCTTATCTCCACAAAGTCTTTCATTCTGCCTCCCCCAATACAGCAGCTAGGAAATGACTGAACATCTTTTGTTCTGTGGGATTGAAACCAATGCCACATTCGGTGTTCCGTTAGCAATAGATATAAGTGCGACCACATAGCGGGCATCTACCTTTAGTTCCCTCCGCTAAAACAGCAGGGGACAAGGAGTGGCATGCACATTTTAACAGCTTCAAACCTGCCCCGAGAGAGAACACGGGTTCAGCTGTAGGAGGGGATGGAAAAGTGCGGCAGAAAAAAGGAAGCCGTCCTTTGTAGTGACACGTGGAACAAGACGTTTTCACCGAAGACAAATGCAAATTGCTATCAACGGGAACAAAATGGAACAGTATCAAACGCACTTGACAATGAGAAGTCACACAAGACATGTCCTAATGAGCGGGAAGAGAAAAAAATGAACCTCGGATATTTTAATCTTTTAAAACCCCGGCAGGAGGTACATTGTTAGACAAACCAAGTGTCAGCGTGTTGATTTTCTTCTTCCGTGCCTTTTTCCCTATCTTCTGCAGGGTTTATTTATGTCTTTCGAGCCCCTGCGGTGCATTTTAACAAGGCTGTCGCTCTTTGAAAAGTTGGCCCATCACATGGGATCAGCTGTCATATGTGAACTAGGGGGTGGTATGCTGGCTAGTAAAACCTGTTTTCCCGACAGAAGGCCAACAGGCGTGCGTACACACACAGGCAGTCACGTGCCCAGATGTTCATCAGTGGTTTTCTACATACGAATTTCTATTTACCAATGCAGTATATCAACAAATGGCATGACATGTCATATGTCTCTAAACTCTGTTGCCGTTATCAGATTCCGTGCACGTTCATAAATATCAGTCTCACTAAGTGTAACTTTAAGCAAGCCAAAAATAATCTTGTGTTCAAATTGGAGGAGCAACACCGTGCCAATATAATAAGAAAATCATTTAGCCTCAGTTTATATTTAGACTTTCTCCCAGAAATACAGATGTTCATGTATGGTGTGTTACTCACAGAGGATCCCAAAAACCTCTGCAACTTGTTTGGCAAGAGAAGAGAGTTTCGTTTTTGTTTGGTGAAGACAAAGTGCCTAACCATTTTATGTATTAATTTACTGTCAAGCAATTAAGAAATAATTATTTTATGTGCAACAGCAGAGTTCAGTAAATTGCTTAAAAGCTGATTAACTGTCGACTACTTAATGGCGAGCAGGCGAAGGCCTCCAATAACATTAATTAGGTAACAAGGTAGGTAGTGCTAGCGGATTGATAGCTTGATGGGTAGGGCTATTCTCTCTAGTGCATGAAAACACACATAAAAGGTGCTTTGATGATATGTGTCATTACATTTCTATATAAAATGGTTATATTCAAAATACACATCAATAATGACGTAATACTGACTTATAAGCATGTCTCACACCAGCTGCCTTTCGAGTCACCTTTGTTTTGTTTTTTAACAATCAGTTTTACTAGACAGATGTCTATGAAGGACATACACAGTAGGCAGCTGCCTTATGTTTGAGAGGGAGCCATAGCCTACCCCTGGCCTGTTCATTGAATAAGGATGATTAATTAGTTATTATTCATTCCAGCAAGTTCAAATTAATCAGATCTGAACAGCTTTTCAGTCACACTTTCCAGCCTTTTAAAGAGAAGTTTGCTCACTCTACATATGAATGTACTTTTGCATTCCATTCCAGTATAATATACCTAAATTTGACATAGCCCAACTTGTTAGCTTCACAACAAACCTCTCAGCCAGTTTTTTCCATCATTGAACGGAATGGAACTCTATCTTTTTACTAAAGTCAATTTTTAATGACCTAGAGGAACTCAGTTTTTTTTTTTCTCAAGAGTTAAGAACTCTAGAGTGTTAATGCCCTTTAACCTGACCCTTTCCACCCAACAGGCTCTGTTCATGTTCTGATGTAGATGAACTGGAGCGTGCTCTCAAAGGTTGCTTCTACGAGGCGCTTCTTTCTGTCTAATTATTTTACAGTGGTGTCATTGGTGAACGTTTCGCTCCACAAAGCCCTTAGTCCCTTGTGATCCTAGAGGGCATATGAGCGACAGAAACTCATTAGGCCTGGTCTGTTGTAACTTGTGCTGGACTGCAAAGGGTGAACCACGGCAAATGGGCCGACCGCCCGAAAACCTGCCCTGTTTAATCTCAGGCCATACAAAAAATAAACGCTGTTACTGTAATTTCATCGAATATATTATAAAAATAAATATATTTTTGAATTCTTATTTACTTTCCCTATATCTGAGCTGTTCTGACAAACGTTAAAACTTACATGTATTGGGGGAATCACATTTAAAATATAGAAGTAATAAGCAGTAATAGTGAGTTTCTGACTTTACAGGAGTTGTGGCTGACAATGGCATGCACATAAAGTACAACGTCAAATACCAAAAGTCAAGTGGCTAGTGACCTTTACATTAACCTATAAGAAGCCTATATTTTACATAATTTTTGAAAACATATTTGTAAAAAACAAGCACAAATGTAGTTTGTTACTTGTGGCGTGTAGATTTTCATATTAGGCCTAAGTGATGATATTGAGTGAAGTCTTAAGAGGAGTTTTGCTGTTAATGCTGCACACATAGAGCACACACCCAACTCCCACTGGGAGTGTATTTAATGTCTATAATGATATATTAAGGTCAAGGTAACCAGTGTGCCAATATTGATACTGTATACCCGCCCACCACAGTTTAGCATTGATCAATACCACATTTTCTAACAACTGTCTGAGGTCTGAGGTTTCTAACAACTACTGTGATCAGCCCTATATACAGTATATGCTACTGTGTATATATATATATGTTGGCTTAGAATAAGGGCCTATTACTGATGCACTTACGATCCGATCATTTTTTTTCTTTCAAGTCTACATGTGTAAAATTTCTCCCCTTGTATAAAACATAAATACAGATAAAACAACCCAACAAAGACAGTTGGAAGAAAAGAAAATTATGCGAGCCTGCGGATCAAACAGTCAACCTTCTGAACAAGAGCACATCATCTTACCTAATGAGCTATTGCTCCTGGCCTGCTATTACTTTTGAAAACTATGTAATTATTAATTAAGGCCAGAATCTGTGCCTCCAGATCCCCTGTGCCTCTCTTTGTGACTGTTATTTGTCTGGAGACTCTCGGCTAGCCCCACCAAGATGTCCTCCATTTTACCCTTCACCCCGCCTGTGGTGAAAAGGCTCTTGGGCTGGAAGAAGTCGGCTTAAAACGTTTAATTTTTATTACAATTATTTAAAATGTCTTAATATGAGAGGAAAAGCATGGGCCAGCACTGCTTTCTGTGTACAGTAGGCCTGAACAGCGGAATTGCAAAAAATGTGACTGAAGACTGGATAGAGAGAGAGAGAGAGAAATCTGCCTCCCTCAAGCTGGTCCTCAGGCGTGGAGATGAGAGTTCTCTGATCCTTAGGGCACTGTTATAAAATAGAGGCTGTTCAAAAATCCACATTCCTGTAGTTGGGCAGTTATTCCTTTGAAACTGCGGCAGGTCCTGGAGAAGCTGTGCAGTGGCGTACCCATTTCAATCTTCTGCCTTTAAGAGACCTATGTTAAAGTTTACTGCTTCTTTTCTCATCTCAGCCGGATCGGTCTTTACTCTTCCATAAGGCAGGCGGCGGCAGGCCGTCAGAAGAAGCTGCAAGAAGCATCTATTTCACTTATGGATGTGATGCTGCCCTGACTAGTATTCCTTGTACTTTATGGTTTAGAAAACTTGCTGTTTCTTTTCCTGTAATAGTTTTCTATTATCTAGGTTGTTACTGGTTAATAGTTGATGCTTCAACTGGTGTATTTCTGTTTCTAAGCCTTGTATTGTGGATCTAATCTGGGTTCCAGAGTGAGCGGTGTACTGTATATTCTAATCTGGGCCACTCCTACTTCCCACCACTGGATCAATGACTCAAAACCTGCTTTTTTACCACACCAATAGATCCAAAAATCCTTACAAATCTCAGCATTAAATAAATAACCTACAATGATCATGCTTTAATATTCAAACTCTGAACAGCTAAACTGGGAATTAATGCAACAAGAAATCTCTAGCGAGAACGCCATCGCTCGCTAACACATATGACATAACACATCGCTCGCTGGCTGCATGAAAAGGCTACACCTACCATCGTAGCCTACAATCTTTAAGTTGAATTGTTGCTCAAAATAAACACACATAATTCAGACACATGGAACATCTTAATACAAAAGGTTTTAGTGAATACAATACTCCAATAAACAGACTCCAATTACACACTGATCTGTCGGGTTCTTTTGCGCCACCTGGGGGATGAGATTAGCATTGTAGTGAATGGACCGTACACAATAAAGCACTGCTCCGACCCTGTTGCGTGACAAAGCATGAGTGCAGCATTTTCTGCAGCGAAGCGCCACAAACCGCGGACTGTCTAGGTATACGCGCAACACACAACTCCTAATATTGCTTCACAGGGGTATGATTACATATGACAAGTCCATCTCCATGCTTGCCCAGTTTGAACTCCTGGAAAAAGCATACAAAGCAATAGTGATACGCAGGTTGACCCGGGCAGGTTCGGGTGAGCTTACCAGAAAATTTTGCGGTGGGGTCGGGTCAAAAAGTGACAAAGCAGTGTTCTGATTAAGTTATAAATAACTTACAGAAACATTGCGGGCAAAAGGCTTTGCGTTATAGGCTCTCTGAATTGCATGCGATAGGCTAAGCTCTTCCGCTCTCTCTCTCAAACACACACACACTGTGAAAAGGTCTTCCCCTATCTTTTCACCTGACCCTATTCCCTTTCATTATAACACTCTATCTGCCCTGCATTTTTTAAATATTATTTATCATTATAATTATGTGTCATACCTGTTCCTGGGGTTAATGATCTCAATGAGACCCTTTTTAATAGCCTTACCCCTCCACTTACCAGTAACATGGTATGGTCCATTTAGGGCGGGGCTTAGGACACTATAAGTAGTAATTTGCTTCAGCAGTGTTGGTTTGCCATGGAGCGTGACACTGCATGATACACGGTTCATTAAATGACTTATTTTAACACCTCTGCCTTGTGACAAATTATTTTGCAACACCTCCGCATACAGGACATTTAGTGTGACGTCGACTTGGCATATTCCCCCTTTTGAAAGAGTTGCATTTTTGGTTAACACTACGACATCAGGGGGAGGTGCAGGTCCTCTCATGCCCTGGCTGTCAATCGGCATTACCGAACTATAAAGTTCATAACCGGTTGGGTGGTTGCGGGTATTAAAACACCATGACCCGGAGCATCACTACAAAGCAACTTGTGGGTGAGCTAAACCCCTGCAACCAGGCCGTGTGCGCGTCTGACCACCGAGTGGCTCAAATTGCCTATGGCGTAAAAAGAAGCTACTGTATGTCGTCAGCAGTTTCCTCCCTGCTATTTCTGACAACAAGAGTATTTTCTCCTATCAGGCTTTTGTGTGCTCTGCTTGGTTCCCTTACCCCACTGTGAGGAACACAGCTCCTCAAGGTCACTTCTGTTCCTGGCTGCAGTGAGGATGCTTGTCTGTATGTGTACAACACATTTGTAGACTTGCGCCTCTGTGCACAAACATACGTATTTCCCTGACTGCCCCAACAAATACCCTCACGTAAACTCGTCGTTTTTCTCAGCTGACGTACTCCGACAATAGGAGAAACTGCTGTGTAGGTAATAGAGGGGAATTAAATGGCCGTACGCTATTCAGAGGCACAGACTGAACAATTGACAGCGTATAGCTATGTGCAGGCAGCGACATCAAGCCCTACCGTCTGAGAGGCTGGACTGCGGAACCAGAACAAAACGCTACCTCGTCGGTTTCTATAAAAAGAAAGTGGCTTTGGATTTATTTGGATTCCATTATTCCGTACCTTTACGAAATATGGAAAATCATTGTGTTATACAGAAATACCTGCACAGAAAATAGGAATGTACAAAAATGCCATTTTGTAAGAACACAGAAAACATGTGAGTAGGAGTCGTTATTGCCTCATGGTGAATATGTTTAAAACATGATCTATGCTACAACAAACACTGCCAAAGCCAATGTGGTATAATTGGATATTTCATGTCATGTGGGATTCCTGTGTGTTCCATCATCTTCTTGGGGGTAAACAGGCTCGGTCCTTTTTCAGGCATCAAAGACCTACAAATGTCTTCCCCCCAGGCTAAATAAGCACTTCCATTAGTTAAATAAGTAGTGGGCATATTGATTTGACGCATTTCATTTACCTCACCTCGCTGGTGAAAATATAGGGGCCTTAAGGAGAGGAGGAGAGATAAAAGAAAAAATATCACAATATCACAATTCTTTTTTTTGTAGGACACCTACTTATATTCAATCCATGTTGAACCGCTATTATTGCAAAAATACATTTAGGTCAAAGCACAACAACATGCAGTAAGAAATGGCTGTTAGTGAATGAACTTTATATTGAAAAATTAAGCATCTTAACACAATCTGTCAGTTTGTTTATTTACATTAAATAACCACAACCATAATAGTGCCACTGCAATACAAATATACCTGCAAGGTGTGCATAAAGTATAGCCATAGACACCTACTAGTAAAGGCCACACTAGCCACCTAGTGGCACAGGACATAACAAGTAACAAGGGACAAGTCATTAAATAACACAACATACAGAGGGGGAAGGACGCATGATATTCCCCCCTCTGTGAGTAATCCAGGATGGTGCAGAATATATTGAGTGTGTTTACATGGCTTCACCCTCCCAGTGTAACTTTTCCATTTCAACATTTACATAATACTCTTGATCTCACCGCCACAAGAGTATTCACATGCTACTGTACACAGGCTGGTATATTAAAGCCACGCACACATTTGACACTACTCCTCCCTTCGGGTTTGTGGTCAAATACGGTGCAGCCCGGGTCAATGTATTTCCAGTGGTCGCCACTGCTTTGGGGAGAGGGGGCGGGATGCGGCGTGGCGGTGGAGGGGTTACGACTCATGGGGAGAGGCAGGAGAAATCGCCGGCTGTCACCGCTTCCTCGCCCAACTTTCTTTGCTTGCCACTAATCAACAAAGAGCCTGTTGAGGTTGCAACCCAGGGGAAGCCTCAAGCTATTTTCCAATTAGTGTCACCAGTGAGACAAATACAAATTCTACACACTAGACTCAGAGAGAGGGGGAGAGA
The DNA here is from genome assembly GCA_027575585.1 of Percopsis omiscomaycus. Lineage (NCBI taxonomy): Eukaryota > Metazoa > Chordata > Actinopteri > Percopsiformes > Percopsidae > Percopsis > Percopsis omiscomaycus. The sequence goes on along the minus strand of JAODLI010000002.1, from coordinate 223,321 downwards.
GAGAGGGTTTAAAAGAGAGGGGGCGGTAGAAATGCAAGAGGGGTGCATACGAGTGTTGCTGTGCACATCGCGGTGGCAAAGAGTGAAAGCGAGGGGGAAGGCTAGGGGCCAGGAGAGAGAGGAGAGCTGAGAGATAGAGAGCGTCTCTTGTCTCCGGAGTGAGCAGATTAAACGATGGTGACAGCAATTTGGGGAAAAAAACATTTGTAGGCCGAGACGGTTGGGCAGACAGCGGACCATGGCCTGTCTAGGAGAATGGTCATTCATTACGGGGAAAAAGACTCGAAGACAGGCAGCGCTCTGACTTGGCTCTTTCATTTATAGGTATCTGTGGGTAAAATGAGGGCTGTAACACAATAGACTAGTGGTTAGTTAACTTCCTCCAAAAGTAAAAAGGCTAACATCCTTATTTGTCAATTACAGGGAATGGCAGCTGTCCTACAGCTACAATCTTGAACTTTGAAGTGTATTATATTTCAGCAAGAGAATATAAATTGGTAAGTGCTTCATATGTGATGTCAGTGTATGGACAGCACATTGGCCATTGGGGGCACATATGCTATTTAGTTCTGCTTATCCTCTCTATACCAACGGCTGCCTTTCGTAGTTTCTCTGTGAATGTTATGCTTAAGCACAATACGATGAGACTTTCATGAATGGCTGAAGGCTGTCAATTTTGTATAATTTCAGTCAGACAGAAATTTATATCAAAACGGTCAAGTTATATTGTGTTATCATATATTATTGCACTGCACTGCATATTTATCTCTCTAATCTTACGTTAACACTTAAAGATCCTATATCTTTCCAATTTCCGGCATTTTATACCATTCCACAAGGTCTAATAAATGTCACCGTTACTGAAAATGAAATAAGATACCTGTTATTTATTTTTATTTTTGTGTTTCGAGCAAAATAACATACCATTTTGGTGGGCGTCGCAGGGAGAGGGGTTCGCATCTTAAAATACAACCACGGCTGTATCCGCACAGCCAGGAGATACCCTGCGAAGCTCATGACTAAGAGCAAAGCTCTTTATTACATCAACATTGTGCTTGTGAAACTGTGCATGTAGAAGATGTAGATATAAAGATATAAAGATCGCCACAGCACTTTTGTTGATACAGAAATAATGAGCATGCAGATCTCTAAAGTTATCTCGATTCGAGAAGGTGTCACTTGAACTGGGCGATAGGGTTGGGTACTGACTGAATTACATCAGTACTACTGAGTACCGATTCACGTAAAGTCAAAATCGTCCAGCGCAATGGCGAGCCAAAAGCAGTGGTTAAACTTTTCAAAACTTGACGCAGACAACTATGGTATTACAATAATGCCAAAACTCTGTAAGCTTGTGTTTTGTCGTGCTTGCGCATTGAGGTTTGTGGTTGTAAGTGATGTTTTGCAAAAGTGTAATTTCATTCCGCAAGCTTGTATCAGGGTTTGTAAAATTCGATATGCTTGGAACATTTATTAAAACATTTGTGTATTTTTCATCATGATACAAGCTTGCAAAATTAAATTACACATTGGCTCTATTGTAATCCCATAGACAACGCTGCAATATTTGTCCTACAAACTTTTCTAGCTTTAGTTGGTCCGTCCAAACAACCAAACTGACTAAATGAAATGGGAACTTTAAAGGTACACTCCACGATTGCGTTATAGCTCCCGATAACCCAAGATATCCTCCCCATCTCACTGTTGATTCTTGACACACATCACGAAAGGGCATGTAATAGTAGGGGGAGGGGTAGAGAACTGTGTTTGCCTACGGGCATTGTGGGGGGAGCAGTAGAGAAAAACATTTCTGTAACGCTGGTTTTAACCACAAGGGCATTTCGGGGCACAAATCAAAGAGTACACCTTGAAATGCCGACAACTAAACACTAAAAACGATATTCTTATAAACACAACACGCCTTCTCTTTCACTTCTCTGCCATCATTGTCACTGTTTTCACCAGAGTGACAGCGTCACGATACGTAAGACAACCGTCCTCCCTCTCATAAACACCAGGTTCTGCTTTGCTCTGAAGTGGGCTGAGAGGAGAAAATAGAGAGGGAAGCGTGAGGTTTCCAGAAGCTTCCCTGCATCCCTCCCCATGTCGCTCCCGATCCCATCATCGCACCATGCATTAGTCAAGCCTTGTGGCCCCGGTGACGTCTGCAGAGAATATGTGTGGGAGAAGGAATCCATCAAGAGTAATGGTATTGCTGTATGCCCTCGGGGCAGCCATCTTTAATCCTTACCCATCATGCCTCAGCCATAAACTATGCAATCACGGCCCCGTTTGGCAACAGGCGAGCCCCCGCACGCCGAGCGTGTGGTCTTCATGCTCTATTTAAGAGACAGCGAGTCGGGGCTTTTACTTTACTCCTCCACCACTCTCCCTCCTTCTCGCACGCTTTTTTTCCCCTACCTTAACCAGATGTGTCAGGTCTCTCCTCTCCCCACGGCACTCCCTGCTCCTCCTTTTGCTCCTCCACTCTGTTCCTCCCCTTGGCAGCTGTTTCCTCACTTGGCCTCCCATCTCTCTCTCTCTCTCTCTCTCTCTCTCTCTCTCTCTCTCTCTCTCTCTCTCTCCCATAGCTTTTAAGGCCCTGCTTTCCCTTACTAAAAGGTAAAGTAAGTGAATTAATTAGAGAATAATTTAACTGAGTGTGTCAGAGTTGTATGTGTGATGCTGTATATGTGAAACGTATGAGGTCTTGGAAAATGTGTGTTTTGTTTTACCAGTGTGTCATGATTATGGAAAAAAATAAATAAATAAGGGTTCAAAACTTAAAAGAAAAAGTTCCAAATGCAGCTCAAGTTGACACGCTAATTCCAGCAAACATGCTAACAGGATGGGAATAGGATAACTAGGATTTGTCAAAAACTATGATAAATGTGTGCACACTATATTTTATTCTTCGGAACGTTCAGTTTATTCAGAGCTCCCAGGCCAGCTGTGAATAAATATGCGCATTAACGGCTAATCCACTGTAAGACCTTTTAAAAGGTATATTAGCTACTTTTCTAAGTGTTTCTAATTAAATGACTTATCTTAAACGTTCCCACAATGTTAAGAATTATGACGCATAAACACTCGTACTCGTTATCGGCATGCTAATTTAATGGTTACACATTGTACACCGATGTTTAATGACGCAGCCTGTAAACTTGCTGTGAAAATAACAGCGGCGCCCTAGTATTGCAATCCAACTTGGAATCATGGAATTTCTTTCAACTTTAAACAAACTTGATTGGAGAAATTGAAAAAGGTGGAGGGTTTCACTGCGGGCTACACAACAGTGCACCCAAATGAGCCAGCGCAGAAATGAGCCCGCACTGCTGTTAATACGGACACGCAGAAGACCAATATCTTTGCAGATTTTCGAGGAAATTCCAGAGGAGCAGTCACGTTTTTGAAACGTTTTTTTAAAGACGCAATGCACTGGAAATACATTGGAAGCAGAAATTATCACTTTCAATCAATTTAACTATGTAATATTATGTTAATAATGGACAATCAATGCAGTGCAACATACTGTATATTATGAGCAATTTACATAGAGAGTGCTGGCGGTGGATAAAATCCACCGGTGCAAAGCACGGCGTAGAAGGCGGAGAAAAGACTCTGCGTGTCTAGGCTACAACGGGCTCTAGAGTCCTGGATTCCCTCCTTTGACTTCCACAGCTCGGAAATTACTGTCAGTGCCATGCGCTAGTGTTGAGAGCGAACGACTCTTTAACGCAGCTTCTCAAGTTGTTAATGAGAGAAGAAACCGCACTGTGTTGAGAGAGAGCGGAAATGCTTCTCCTCAGCAAAGCCTTCGCCTTACGTTTACTCCAGCGAGCATAGATAAGCTATGCTGTTTGTCTGTCAGTTAACCAGACTGTTTGTAGCTGGTTACTGGCTTTTTAGAGAAGGCACTTAAACGTTTCAAATTTCCATCCCCCTCAAAATAAGCAGGCTACTCATATCTGTACTCTGTATCAGTCGATACTAAATACTTGGTACTCGTACTTAAAAAATTGGTATAGGTGCACCTCTAGTGTTAAATAATCATGATCTCAATATTGACCAAAATGATCGTGATTATGATTTTTGCCCTAATTGAGCATCCCAAGTAGAAGGTTACAGGGTTATAGCTCAACATGTTAAAAGCCAACCTTGGATTAATAGCACATGCTTTACAGTAACTAAGAAAGATCATTCATGCTTTGCATAGTGTGAGAGTGGTTTTACCCAAAAAGATGCACTGTTGGCTTTTACAGCAAATTAAACAAAAGGCATATATACTAATAAGATCTACATTGGCTGGTGGCCAGTTTTGGCTAATCAAGCATGCTGCTTGTGGCTTTTATTCATCTTATCTGTTGGCTTTATATGGTATGAGGAAATAATTTCATGAGCATCAGTGTACCAGTGTATAATATCTGTGAAGAAGAGCAGGCTGATAGCTGCTGAAAACCTTACAGGAAATAATGAAAATAAAGTGCTTTTTTTTGCGGGGGGGAATAAGAGACTTGATGTGCTAATGCTGAGGGGTCATCATCATCATATTTGAACATGTCAAAGCGTGCCTAATTTGACTAAATATTTTGTCAAGTAAATATTACACTGTTATGTTTCACAGTACGGTTGTCAAAAAATGCTAATACAAATTGATGAACTCAACACCCATAAAAACTGTTTATCATGTGTTTAATGAAACACATTGTTTAGACAGTCAATGCTAAAAAAGGTGTTTCACATTTCTGAGATAATCCCTTTTGAACTTTCACCTAGTGTTCCAGTGGGTAGTAACAGTCTGGTATGACAAGTCTTCTCACTTAAATGATGAATCTAAGAATTCAATTGTTTGAGTACAAATTCAAATGTGTAGCTAGTAATGTGTCTCTTAACTGCTAATACATTCTGATTCCCAGAAGGTTGTTGCATGTACCCAGATGTGATATTTTTGTGTACATACATGCATAGTTATGTTTTAAACAGAGTGTGTTAAACGGGTAATGGATTCTGATTCTAACCGGACATCACAGAAGACACTTCTATACATTTACACATGCATTTTGCATGAAGCTTTGACTTTCATCAAACCAAACTAACACTATTACCCTTGGGTCACTTGATCCACCAATTCTAACCAGTCAAGTTTCCAATCCACTGTGATGAAAAAGTAGATGCACTTTTCCAGTGCTATTTTATCCTGTCATGTTAAATTCTGTATGAGTTCCATTTCTACACCTCTAGCTATAACCAGTCAGAGAAGTCTTAGTTCACAGGATAAAGCCATATTTCAGAGCCAGTGGGAGCATGTGGATTGACTGATCAAAGACCTCTCGCGTCAGTATGAACAGTGTGTTAACCTGTTCTTATTGCCATAGTGGAATATTGTGATAAAACAGGATGAAGTCCCATAGATTAGTAATGAGTGGGTTGCCAGATTTACTTCTACTTTTAACTTAATTCTACAGATTAGACACAGTAGAAAGAACTTTAAGGATGAGGAGTTATCTCTCAACTCCCCATGATGGGGAATTTCATTTGCCATATCCCAGTTCACCTCAATTTTGAAGGATCTTTCATGTAAAAATGTGTGATGTTTACATTTTAAAGAGCTCGGTGCAATGTTTGATTGGCAATTCTAGATTGGCCTATAGTATATAGAATGACACTCTGGGAGGTATTGCAAGCACTGCACTCCTGCCTAGCAGTATAGTCATCCATGCTGTGGCTAGCTTTCTTGTAAAAGGGACAATCACAGGTCATTTCTGCAGGCATTACAGAAACAATGGTTGGTTTCAAGCACGAGAATGCACCCAACCCCTCCCTCACCTGAAAACTCAGCAAGGGACTGGTGCTGCCCACCGGGTGCATTTAGTCTTGTGATAATTCCGAGCCTCTCAAGTTTCACTTTGCCTAGCTACTCACAAATGTGTATACAATCAAACACTCAAAATGGTGAAGTAGATTTGAGGTACTTACGTTTGAAGAACAAATAAAGCTAATCGAGCATACCACCACAAGCAATGTGCACAAACAAAACAGAAACAGTAGTGATTCTGTCTTGTTTTTGGGGCGCTAGAAACACGATGGGACAAAATGCGTATTTTTGAGCAAAAAACACTAAATATGGTACTGAGAAATAGTTCCGTCCTGATCACATTGGAAGCAGAACTAGTCAGTGTATAGGCCTCATCTTGTGACTTTTCATAAATTGCCATAGAGCTTTCGTATTTAGAACTTAAATTCTAAATACGGGGGTAAACATACTTAAATCATTTTTGTCAGTGTTATGGCACCTCCAAGAACACGTTTTGAAGCTAAAAATAGAGTTTTTCAACGTGGGTACCCATAGGTGTTAAGTGCTCTCACGCTCCTCCAGAGTAGCGTTGAGTGCATTCCTGCATAATGAGTGCATTAGCAGAGACAATGAAGCACACAATCAAACCACCTTTTATATTGAATAACCCTCAACATGTTTTCAATACAGTAGCATGATAAATATGAAGAATAACTATGGGCAGTCCTACTATTTTAAAGTGTTTTAAACCTAACCTTACAATGTTGCACAAACTATACGGTGGTAAGCAGACGAAGCAAGATGAATGCCCATGAACCATGAGAAATGCTGTAGAACTTGGACTGGAACGGATGTAGTGTGGGTTCAGACATCTTTCTAATTAACACAAACCTCCTTGTAGCAAAAAGGTTTGTATAAAATTATGTGCGTAACAGCTGCAGCGCTTTGCATTTATCAGCAAAATTATACTTACACCTCGCTATGTTTGGATCTGATTTGCTTTATTAATTAAGTTAGATGTTCCTGTGATAATAAGCTATCAATCGGACATCAAGGATATTTTACTTCATCCAACCATTTTTTGCCATCACACTTCCTCCTCTTTGACATTGATTTACTATCTCTGCATATAGACAGAAGGATACTCCAAGACAGACACAAACATTTCATTTTAATTTTCTTGACAAATGTTGTAATACCGCAAACATGCTCTATTGGAATGTGTGGCAACCGCATCTAAAGGTTAAACACACACCATTGCAATTTGCTATTGGAGACAACAAATGTAGAGGAAACAGCTGCATGATTGAGTGGAGGGGGTTTAATGGCATGTTTTAGCATACCTATTGTGTTTAACATTGTTTGGAATCTCCTAGGCGGATGCACTTCCACTAGAACATGAGGTTTCGTTTGCCTTCACTTCAACATGTCTAGTAGTATACTACTTTTGTGTTATGGCAGGATGTGGAGATGTGGAAAGCTATGCCAAATAAAACTTGTCTGCCAGGAATTTGGGTGAATTTAATTTTTTAATGGTTTTCATCATTGTTGCTTTCTGTTGCTCAATTTTAATGGGTGTCCAAACCACCACTGTCCAAAACATCCTTAAAAAGATATATATAAAATAAACTGTTTAGAACCATAGAATCTTCCTAATTTTAACTTTAAAAAAATACACCACATTTTGAGTAGACCCTGGTGGCAATATCCAGTCCTTATTATATTAGCTAGCCGTCATATTGCTTGCTCTGTATGCTTGCTAGTTAAACTCATTAGGGTATGGTTTTACTGCCTTTAACACGGCATGGGGCTGGCCTGAGATGGTGGAAAACTACTTGTACCATAACAATTGGGCTTTAAGAAAGCTAAACTACTGGGATGTGTGTAAACATAAACCTAGGACCTAGGGATTTTCAATGGGCAATACAAAGCAGCAGGTAGTGACAAAGCAGCTGGCAACTAGTAGCTCAGTAACTTGCAAACAGGGAGAGTTGACCAACCTTTTACTTTATTCAACTTTTCCACCTACAATATATGAAAGAAATACAAAATGGGAGGATAAAGTAGCTGGTTTTCCTGCACTTTACCATGTGTGCCTTTTCATTTACCAGGACATAAATATATATAAATGAAGGGTGGAGGCAGTGAGGTTTATTGAATGCATGAACGCAAAACCAAGTGAATCGCAATTTATATAAGTTAACAACATCCACTGAATGGCAATGGAAAAAATATACTGATATACATCGTTTATTAGTGATCATTACTGTATCACCACTTAGCATGTATTAAAATATTTTATTTGTATAGTGGAACGATTTACCCAGATTATGTATCGTAGCTAGGTTTAAAGTTTACTAAAACTATTATTGTCTGTTTTGAATGTGTAGCAGTAAGTAAGTAAGTAAAAATGTGTAGCATATATCATTATATATAAAATAAACAAATATAACAACACAAATGTATCTACAATTTACATAGTTTGTTCAGCCCATGCGTATAGCAGGCAGACACACAGCAAACAAACTGCTCCCTTTGAGCGATAGGGCAGGCACGCCCACAAGCGATGGCTACAAATCCACGTGGCTACAACAAGCTACAAAATCGCTGACAGTCTGAGTGCATGGAAAGGCTCACACCCTTATCCAACCCCCCAACTTTCCAGCCGCCCTCACTTTCATGGGCATGGGGCAGATGTGGAATTCTGGGGATGCCATGACCCAATCCAGGAGCATGCCTCAAGAAAATTGGCTGTGACTCACCTTTTAACCACACCTTTCTTTCACTGTGGTTGATGTACTGCAAACTATCTCTGTCACTACAAAGAGCGTTTCATGACATTTCCTTGATGTATGTGACATAAATAAAACATGCTTTGCCACTGGACTATCTTCACTTTGTTACTGCGATCCTCTCTTCATTTCTTCAATGGGTGAAGTATGATAGTATCATTAGTCATTTGCTCATGTCTATAGTAGACAAAGAGTGATTGCCCCAGCCTGACATAATCTTTGGGCTGGTATTTGAAGCAGAGAGTCTGGCTTTATCAAAACGACAGAGAGACTGCCTAAAAAAATAACAAATGAGGCACCACTTTTTTCTCCTCCACTGCTGAAGATAATCTTGTTTTTGACTTGAATGATGGGCCAGGATTTCACAGGCGCTCAATCTGTTTCTGACGGCTTAGCCTTTATGTCAAGATTGGATTTCTTAATCTAATCGCGGCAGCTCTAAACTAGCATTTTGCTCGCCTCCCTTCAAATGCTCACATTTCGTACATCTCCGTGCAAAAGAACTCCTCGGATCTGCCAACAACGCAAGCCCCTCAATTATGTTAATAGTGTGGCGACCAAGCACAATGCAATTCGCGCAAATGGCTATAATGTACGGGATTTTGTAAATCCAACTTAAGCCCTAGTTGGAAGCTTGTATAGACTGCACCCTTCCACATTACCACAACCGCCCAAAAAAACAAAAAAATAAACAGACATTAATCTGAACATGACGGCCAAGGTATAACAGGCAAGGTTTTAGAGGGTTTGGGGGGGTAGGAGGAGATATGGTAGTGGGCAGTGGGATCAGGTAGGCTCAACAGGGGCTGGTGGGTTTTGTGTCGACCAGGATTAGTGCATCCCGGGCGTTTATTTTTTATTTTTTTTAATGCACTGTCACATTATGTAAATCCCCACTTGCAATGAACGCCAGGTGCTGTATTATTTATGCTGACACATTCTCTCAATAGGCTGTACGGATTGACCTCAATGTGGTTACCACTGCCGTTTTTCTCCCATCCCTTCCTTTTCAATCTGTCCCACAAAGAAAAAGTAAATGGGCTTGGTCATCCGTATCTTCCCCTTCTCGGATACATGACAGAAGAACTTGTTTAATACTGTGTTTACAGGATACAGCGAGGTTCCGATCAGAGGAGAGTGTCTCTACCAATCCTCCTCCTGGCCCGTACAGACACAGCCACAGTTGGCCCTTTCTCCACCTCCGCCCACCTCCGCCCTGCCCTCAACTCCTCCATGCCAGCCCGTTTCCTGCTCTCCTCAACCTTTATCGCCTGGCTGTCTGTCGGAGCCGGGCTAATTGACAGACTGACCCCGGGAAAAGGAGAGTTACTCTCGCCTTGTCTGAAGATTTAAAAAAAGAAAATAGCCTCTTTCGTCTCATTTTCTCTCTCCCGTTCGCGGGTTCTCAGACTTGCAGGTGAGAAAGCTCTCTGATAGGGCTCCTGTGGACCGGGAGATGACTCACGACTGGACTTAGCAGTGAGGGCGGGAATGGACGGACAGGTTGGCAAGCGCCCGCGGGTTGACATTTTCCAATGCCCTACCCACTGCTGAGAGCTGACCTCTAAGGCTGGCTATGTCAAGAGGCTTTCATCTCTTCAGACGCCTGTACAGTGCAGTTCAGGCCTTTGTGCGAAGACTCCTTGAGGCGTGGAGACAAATGTTCTCCTGTACGCTTAGTGCCAGCTTCGCACCTGCTCTGACTTTGACTTGAGCTGCTTTTTTGCCCTTTTGCAGAAATCTCTCCTCTAGTGTGGAGCTGTCCATTGATTGTCAGTCATATATTCTAGCAGAACAGCTGTTTAAAGCAGTATTGAACTTTTGTTAAACCCTCGATGCTGTTGCTTCCTTACCATCATATTAAGTCCTGACATTCGGCATAAATTAATTCCTCATTTGTAATACGTGATTAACCAAAAAAAATAATAATCTTTTAATGTCCATTAACCTCCATTTTTCTCAAAACATGCTTCTAAAGTGTCTAGTTAGTTAGGTAATTTAGAAGATGCTTTCATCCAAAGTGACTTACATGCTGCTATTACATGGAGCAGGTAGGGGTTAGGCATCTTGCTCAAGGATGCTTACAGGTAGGCAAACTCTGGGGCTTGAACC
>JAODLI010000002.1:199938-212523 GCA_027575585.1 Percopsis omiscomaycus | reverse complement strand
CTTGTCGCTATGTTTGTGTGTGTGTGTGTGTGTGTGTGTGTGTGTGTGTTTATATATATATATATATATATATATATATATACACACACAATGCTGTATACATTTTTTATTATTTTAAAACCATTATAATGGTAAGTGTTACACTATACAATAGTAGATGCAGTTTGTTTTATTAAATTGTGCTGTGTACAGTATATTGACGTAATGTGTTTTATACAGTATATTATATACTGTTTTTCTTAGCATACTATGTACACTAATGCAACTGCAAGAAATGTATTTCCCCTCAAGGATTAATGAAATTAAAATCTTATCTTGAATTGAGATAAACAGTGTGCCCCTGTATGTAACCTGTTTTTAAATCCTCAAAATGTGCGATTGAATGTCCTGTTTTGCAGAGAGTACAGGGGGAGTGGTTGTGAGATTCTGACCTTGGCAGTGCCTAAACATAGCGCTGTAAAAGTGTTAAGCAAGAGAGTTAGTTGGCAGTGACACCACAGCACTTAACTCTCTATATATCCACTAATCGATGCAAAATCCGTCTTCATCGGTGAGGGGTTTGACGACCCGGCTCAGACCTATTCTCGCCTAGCCATTGAGATCCATCCATCCATGCGAAAAGGCCTGAGCTTTATGGGAACTGGCGCTTCTAACATGGATCTGATATCGAGCGCTGTTGACCTCCCAACGACCCCCTCACCTTTCCCCCGGACCCCTATTACTCAGACCCAATGGGTTACAGTGGGGGAATCTCATAGGAGAACAAGGATCAGTACAGTGCTTGCTATGTCTTCTCAAATGTTGTACTCATCCCTAATCAGTCAGTCAACAGAATGTTAACATTAATTCTTCCTTCACAGGAATTTAAGAGGTTCTTGGAAGATTTCTTGGAAGAAAATGGGGGCCAAATGTGTCAGTCTATCCTGACATTGGTGCTTTTATTTAATGATTCAAAGTCAAACGGTCACTAATCTCTTTACTATACTGTATGCTGGACATAAATTTGGTCAGTACAATGGAGTGATATACAGAGAAGAAATAGCCCCAGCAAGAAGTAGAAAACGGGAATAAAAAAATCAATTTGGAATAAATCAGGGAGGAATAACTTGGAACAATTTTAAGTTTCTCTGTTTTTGTACGGGCCCGTGTACGGTTTGGGAAGTGCACGAGGCGTAACTGTTGCTTGTATCTCATAGTTTCTGAGGAGCTGAAGCTTTGAGCTCATGTAGCATTAGTATGTTTGTAAATCTATTCCCTCCCTGCTTAGATAATGAAGGGCTCTGCTTGTGTGTGTGTGTGTGTGTGTGTGTGTGTGTGTGTGTGTGTGTGTGTGTATAAACACCCACAACGAAAACAAAGTTAGCGAAGCGTACACATTTGCAATTAGCCCAGCATGCACTTCACTGTATCCGTCTGTTTTCTCACTAATGTCGTCATCTATCTATCTATCTATCTTTATATCGACCATTGGAAATGTGAAACACAAAGAAACATGCCCCAAAACACGAAAATAAAGAAAACGGGACGTCATTTTGCGGATCAAATACAAGAATTAACACAGATATGAACACTCGCATGTGAACACCCACACACACTAGCTGATGGTTGGATACCTGAAAGAAGTACATTTTGTGCAAGTCATATTGAGTCAATACTGTGTGATAGCTATTACATTCACTTCTGTTTATGCCCAGGAAAATATCTAGATGGTTAGATAGGTAAGTAGGAATCCAGAGTAAAATGATTTGTGGTTTTCTGGTTAAAACCAGTGTTTTAATCAGCTCACACCGTTCATTGTTGGTTTGAAAATCTCAAACCAACAATGTTTTGGTTTGAAACTGTGAGATTGAATGCCCCTCCCACACCTAGATGCCTAGATACTCCTCTCCCTATAGCTCACACCGTTCTGTAACCTTCCCCTTAGGTCACAATTTTGGGATCTGCGGGCGCTATCAATGAGTGTACCTTTAAAAGCACAAATGTCAGCCTGTAAGCCACAATATTATATTGAACCATTTGGTCAGGTAAGTCAAACAGAATTATTTTGATTAGTTTTGCTGTTTCCGCTTATCTTCCAACACCCAGGCTGTCACAACACACTCCATTGCTTAAGAATAGTCCAGAACATTCTATCTATTGTTGATAATGCACACTGTTTTCAAAAAGTATTAGTCAGACAATATTGTTGGAGAATTTACAGCTGAAAATCCTTGACATAAATCAACAAAGGTCTGATCAAGTGACGGTACAATACAAGATAACAACAATAAAATAAAATCCACATTGTTCCAATTGCACATTGTACTCAAAACTTCTCTCTCCCTCTTCTTTTGGTTTGCAAATGAATTTCCAAGGAGGACCCATAAAGTGATGTGAAGATAAATGTGTACATATACTGTATATATACGTATATATGTATATACGTATATGTATATATGCATAAGTGTATACATCATATATATATATATATATATAATATGCATTACCACATGACAGTTGGATAAGGATGTACTGTATGCTATTGATAATTGTTCACATTAGCCTCATACAACAAGCTATCAAATTTCACATCATTGACATCACTGTAACATTTAGATGTGAATTAGCATCTCTCAGAGTTCCATTCCAGTTTATTTACGACATTGTGTATGACAACTTGCAGTAGTTGTCAACCCAAAAGATTAAATGTGTTTTTATATCACCTACAGTACATTGAAAGTAGCTTGATATTATTAATAATGGTCAAAGTTAAAGCCAGCATAACATTTATCACATTCTCAGTTTTGGGCTGTGATTAGTTAGGAATCTCCTCCCGCGTGAAGAGAGATTCACCGAAGAGAGAGGTGACATTTATCAAATATTTGCCGATGCTTTAACAAGCGAAGCCACTAGCTCAACTTAATTGATTCTGTCGCCCGGCTGTCTCTGCTGCGGAGCTGGTATGTAAACCCTACCATGCTGTGGAGAGCAGTATCTGTGTGTGTGTTTTAGTGTCTCTGTGTACGTGTTTTCTGCCTTTTCCTATATATGCATACTCATGTACATTTGTGCTTTGCCAGTGTATGTTAATGTGTGTGTGTGTGCGTATGTATGTATGTATGTAAGGTTTTCTTGTCTCATACTGTACATGTGGGTTGTATTTTGAGGCACACACATGTTGTGTCTATTTGTCCATGAAGACAATGTAAAGGTACACACCTTGATCGTGTTATAGCGGTCCCAGAACTCCAAACATCTCACTATCTCACTGGAGTGAGGAGTATGAGATTGTAGGGGGGGTATTGTCTTCTATAACCAATAGCAGTTAGGACTTTAATCAGCATTGTGTTGCAGCAATTAGAAGCAATGAGCTCTGCCAGAGTCAGTGAGACTAGGATGCAGTGTATAGCAATGAGAGTGGACATCAAAACCAAAGCTGGTTCCTGGAGGCAGACAGAGAGACACTCCAGAGCAATGGCAGAAGACAATGCAAGGGGAAGTGAATTGAGAGAAAGAGAGAAAGGGAAAGAGAGATTGTCCCAGCGAGGGACAGTGAAGGCAGAGAACCAGAGGGGCAAGGGATGATTTTCACCCTTTGTTTTGCAGCGCCCGATCCATTTTCCTCTTTTGTCTAAAGCCTGGCAGTGGTATCCGCAGGAGGACACTGTGGGAGAGCAGTGACCAGCAAATCAATGTCGCGCTGCTGCTTGAGGAATAGAAACAGCTCCACCTAGTGGCGGCCTGGACAACTGTGGGTGTGTTTGTCACAGTTGCAGGGGATCTTTGAGTATGTGCCAAAAATATAAATACACACTCGCTCTTATGTACATAAGCACATTATTTACCAGTGGCTATATAGGGCACAAACACAATTATAATATATCAGAAATAATTATTATAAATATTTAATTTGTTAATTATTTTACCCTTCAAACAGAGTGCCTAAAAGAGGAAATAACAACAATTGAATTTGATAGAAGATGACTTCACAAATATTTGCACCCACATAGTTACATATACGGTAGTCTACATTAATGTGAAAATCTTACTTAGCATGTCTTCAAAGTTAATGAATTTATGCTAGCGAATAAATATTAAATATTAAAAAGTGGGGTTGGAGATTGGTCACCGAATCTGACAATGAGCAAACTCTTCCTTCTACTCCTACCATATGGCTCGCAACTTTCTCTACCCCTCCCCTTACAGCCACATGCACTTTCATTTACTATAGTTGAGTTAAATACATCAAATGTGAGCTGGGGCAGAAAATGTAGGTTCTGTGGGAGGCACTTTTTGTGACACCCCACAGCTGCCATCTGTGCATTAGGCTATCTCCTGAAAGCAATGTCTTCAAGGGTTATTTCTTAACAGTTTAATTTATCATCATTCATTCTCCTCTGGCAAGGGGAAGTGTTTGTTTACGTGTTTATCCAGCACCGTCTTGATAAATGACTGCTAGCATAGCAGTTTTGAAAGGGCTAGCCAACGTGCGTGTTAGCATCTTGATCGGAAGCAGCGTCTTGGCAAGCGAGGTACACGATTCAGGTGAGAGACTCATTGGCATGCCACCGCTTCCAATGAACGATGCAGCAACGTTATTCTCACGCTTTGACTGTTGCTGGCAAGCTGTTCTTGAGCAAGGCACTCGGTGACAAATATTATTGTGTGTTGGCTTCAATATGACAGTGCGACACATTTGAGTTAGTCAAAGTTTTCCCATAGAGAACATAATGTTAATAAACAAATGTGGGTTTCTAACTCAGGCTTTTTTGGCTTTATTCTTCTTCTCTAGAAGACAGCTCACTGTTGAAACACATCACAACGTGGCTGTAAGTTTAGGGGTAGAGATGATGGATGAGAGACTTTTAGCTGTGTAAAGAGAGGAGTAGAGTGAAGTGCTTGCACCGAAATTGGCGGTGGAGCGCAGTAGAGGGTGTGTCACTCAAAATCAGGTGGCGCAGTGCTAGTTTAGTGTTGAATAAAACCAAATATTGCACCAGTATCTTCGCCTGGTCAGACCACGTCTCGGCACAGACGCAGGCGTTGTGTGTTAGTTTCTGGGCTTTAGGCGAAGGAACAGACTTCAATCACAAACGCCATTTTTGTGTATGTTATGTTGACCTGTTTCGTGAATAATTTACCTGACTAGGCCTACTGTCCTTAACCTTTTCAATCACAAAACAAAATAAATGCGCGTGTAGGCCTATCATGGTGGCTAATTAAAGGCGCCATCTTTGCGCTGACTGTGCACCAGCTTTGACAGTTTCCTCCCTGGAGGAAGCTTTTCTTCCACTGCAATTCTAAACACTAACTGGGGAATGTACCTTTGACACACAAGAAACTTCTACCTGCTCCTATATAAAGCGCATAGAATTGCAGAATGCAGTTAATAATAATATACGCTATCAAAAACATACATGCAAATAAACCAGCCGTCAGCTGTATACTTCTGTGTGTCTCACGCTCTCTCCCCCCCTGTCTCTCTTACCTAGACACACACCGACACACACCGACACACACCGACACACACACCAACACACACACCAACACACATATGCTCAGACAAATAAAAGCCGCTATCAGACCTAATCGGCTGTGGGCAGTCCCAGATAACCATGGTGTGTCCGCAGATAGCAGCCTGTGCCCACCAAGGTGTTTACAGCCCTATACAGCCAGATTACACCGGTTTATTGTGAGCTTACACACACACACACACACACACACACACACAGTCTGAAGCTGCCTCAAGCTCAAAACAACAGGACCTCCACAGTGCACTTTTGTATGTTACTGTGCATCAAAAATATACACAAATGCACAGATTCAGTCCACATGAACACACAGAAAATACTACTCAGATGTATGCTAAAATGTATACGCTGTGTACAGATCTGTGTACATTTGTGTGTACATATACACATTCACCGCCACACACACACACACACACACACACATACACCTAATAAGACATCACATTCACATCTCAGCCAGGGACACGTGTGTACACACACACACGCACACACACAGAGCAGTGACCGCTGTGTTGGCAGATGTTGGCTGTAGCTAGATAATTGTCCATCAGCTGAACAAGCTGACCCAATCTTTGACATCGTTCTTTAGGCAAGTCTCGAATACATTTCAACTTGCTTTTGTTTAGAAGACCTCTAGCCAGCTTGCTATTGTTATCAATTTGAATTAACATACAGTGTTGTTAAAGGCTGCTATTTAAAGTGAGGATAGGAGCGGTGAGGAGAGATGGGGAGAGGAGAGGAGAAAAGGGGAGAGGAGAGGAGAGGAAAGGAGAGGAGCGCAGGATGCCTCCTGCTCAAAACCACCAGAGAATGCTGGCTGTATTTCACGCTCCTGCATGACGAATGGCTTTAATCAATCTGCTGTTTGTGCTATCGTTTGTGCTAGCTTCCTCTGTTTGTCTAGTCAATCTATACAAAAATGGTAATGACACGCAAACACACACACACACACACACACAGACGGTATCTGCTCTGCTCTCTGCTTCATGACAATAGCCAGAGCAGATGAGCAGAGCGCTGTGCTTCATTCCTGCTGGGACTGTCGCTGTCGGATCTGCACTGAGGAGATAGCAGAACAGGTGTGTTTGTGTGTGTGTGTGTGTGTGCATGCGTGTACACGTGCACAGGTTGGTTTATAAGAAGGTTAGTTTCTGCCGTGCTCTGTGCGTGCGCTCCGCGCGTGTGTCCTTGTGTGTGTAAAAAGGTGCACGCCCGGCCTATCTGTGTGTGTGTGAGGGCGCATGCACGACATTTATGTGTGTGTGTGTGTGTGTGTGTATGTATGTATGCACGTGCAACAGTGTATAAGGCGTGTGCCTGTCTGCCTCTGGTGTGTGTGTGTGTGTGTGTGTGTGTGTGTGAGGTGCGCTGGGAGGACGATGTGAAGAGAGAAAAGGGCTGACTGTGTGAAAAGCCCAAATCGCTGGCTTCCTCTTAAACGCACGCACGCACGCACGCACGCACGCACGCACGCACGCACGCACGCACGCACGCACGCACGCACGCACACCCAGCCTCCTTCTCTTTCTCTCTGTGCAACCTCTCATGTCCTCGCTCTCTCGCCCATTCTTGCTGTCTCTTTAACGTCTCTCTTCTCCGCTCCTGTGAAACACTCGTTTCTCTCTCTTGTTGGCCTTCTCTATTCATCTCCCTTTTCTACTCATTCTTGCATTTGTTCATCTTTTCTCTCTTTTCTTTTTTCCTCCCAAATTTCCTTTTGGTTTCCCTGCTTTTACTTATTCTCTCACTCCCCTCTCTATATCAATCTATATATCTCTATCTATCTATCTCTCTATCTATCTATCTATGGAACTGTCTGCGTATCTCTGTATCTACACTATTTTGACATCAGTATTTGTATTGTTTATAATATTGTTTATAATATCCTTATTCTCTTATGACGAAAATTACTAAATGAGAGTAATGGCAAAGTGCGGATGAGGCAGGTTGCACGAGTGCACGCATCATTTGGGCAGAGTGGGCGTTAGGGAGGAGTAAAAGCGCAGGGCAGACATCACCGACCAAACATGTTAGTCAGCCATCTTTCAACCCCTCCTGTCAGAAGAATGCCTAATTATGCAGGGATATTTTCAGCACTGTGTGGGAAGATTATAATGCACAGGGGCTAAAACGTGCACATGTGCGTGTGAGGGGGGGGGCATATTGTACACGTGCGCATACACACCTACCCGCATCGAATGCACTCCAATGAATCAACATGTTAAACTTATTCCTTTACACACACTAAAACATATTATAGCCTACATGTTTACAGGTGTGAGATCTTTGTCTTCGCTGTATTGATATACAGTCACTCTTTGCAGGCTTACCCTCTCACCCAGTAAGAATGTCTGCTTGGCTGTGAATTTACGTGCCAACGTGCCAGAGTATGTAGGTATGCTGCTGCAATAAAAACCTGACTGGATGTAATAGCAAATGTGCTCCTCTAGGGGGCTCTGTTTCCAGACTCAATTTCCCTTCTCCCCGCTGTGTGTTATAGGTTTAGTGTGTACATTGTGATTTTACAGTGCACGTGGTCAACCTCTAGATGTCGCCCGTATCCAGCAGGCTTTCCGCACCGCATTTAAGGCACTGAGATAGATCATCAAAGAACCATAAGCGCTCAGCTGTCCCTGTTGTCTGCTATATACTCCATTTTGTGAACTCAGACTGTGATTTCAGTCCAACGTTGTTATTTTTCTTGCTTCAAGAAACCATTAAAGAGATTCAGAAACCATAAATCCTCACACTTGAAATCTGTCTAGGTTGAATTCTCATGAGGTAATTCATTTTCTTTTATATTTAGGATACATGAAGGAAAACTTAGATCACAGTACAAGTACAAACACTTCATAGTCTTATTACCTATGGTCACTTTTTACAAATGTATCATAATAGGGTAAATTTAAAAGTAATTAATAATGATAATGTTTCTCAATGGTATGGCCAGTGTTTGCTGGTCCAGCACAGATACAAAGGGATTTGTCCAAAGCTGTAAGAACAAAAACTATAGATTGAGATAAGATCACTGTAATCACTGAAGCTCAAGTATATTGTTTATCATTTTTATTTGTGTACCTTCCCCTTCCCAACATTTACCCACAAACACATTTCCATTAATTAACATATTCATGTATACATATCATAGTGACATTAAAAAAGAGACACAATACAAAAGACCATTAAATATGTAGAATGTCAATCGCATGTCCAAGTATTGATTCAATTTGCTTGTACTTAACATGCATTCAAATATAAAAATAGACTTCTGATTAAGTTTATATACATACTTTTTTTATAAATATAAGTATACAAATGTATTTTTAAAATACAAAGATAAATACCGTCACATAGTGTACATTGTGTACCAAACCAGCAATTACAAACATTTTTTGGATATTTAGCATTCACAAAACACACATCATAAATGCAACTTTAACGACAATTGCAGGTCTCATATTTCAATATATTTATTTTTTCAATTTTTTTTTCTTTGTCCTTTTGGCCACCAAGACTCCTTTGCTCTTGACGCAGATAAATATGGCAATCGCTTCCCAGGAAAAGCGCAACTTATAGTGTTTAGAGTTCAAGAGGCGCGGGCCACGTGGCTAAGTTTGTAAACAGGAAGTGACCTAGCTCTGCCGGACGTCCTGTAACAGTTTGTTGATCTCGGCCACCAGCTCGCTGGCATCCATCAGCTCGTTACGACTGTCGCTGCGCTTGCCTTGAAGATGGCCGAGAACGGACTCAAAGTCGTCCTCTTCGTAGTTTTCGGGGATCTCCTCCATGGCTGGTAGCCATTTCGACGAAGGCCCAGGAAGAGGCACCTGGACAGGGACGGACACTGGCGAAGGCTGCACCAGAGTGGGGCTGACCAAGGGCGTGAGCAGGGGCGTATTGTGGGCCTTGGGGTTCTGGCTGTTATTCTGGGGGCTGTTTTTGGGGGCCTGCAAGCCTTTGTGGTTGTTGCTTTGGGAGCCCAGCTTGGTGTTGGGTTTGAGGGTGTGGTAGCTGCCATTCTGGTGGTGGCCAGTCGGGCCTATGCTGCTTCCGGGGTTCTGGAAATGGGTGTTGGCTGCCCACGCGGCCACGCCCTGCTGGTGGACAGAAGGGCTGGGCTTCCCAGGAAGGTGACCCCTCCTGCGGTCCAGAGAGCCGGTCAGCGGGACCCCCGTTCCACTAACACTAGTGCCCTTCTGGCTCTCGTTGACCTGGGTGTAGGAGTCCAGAGACTGGGGCAGCAGCCGCTGAAACACGCTGCTCATCTCCGACAGCAAGGAGGTGGTCCCGCACAGGTCGTCCTCCGCCCCGTCACCTCTGCCGTCCCCCCCGTCCTCGCCCCCGTGGTCCTTTCCGAAGGTGGAGAAACTCTGGTTCCGGGCGGGTCCGTTGTCCGTGCAGGGTTGCGGCGTCTTTTCCTGGGCGGGGTCGGCAGCGGGGCGAGCCTCCTCGCCGGGTATGTAGAGATTGCTGCGGTAGTCTGATGACGAGGAGGCGGGCGAGGGCACGGGGGGCATCCAGCACTGGTCCGAGTGACCCAGGACACGACACTCCTCGGTGCAGAATCTCATCGCTGCAGAGACAAGAATAAGACGCTGTAAGCAAAGCGGTGCTAAAAAGTGTCATTATTGAAGGAACACTCGGCAAATACGTTACTTTTCCCGCCCAGCTCAATGTTTATGTTTTGAAACTCAACTGTGCACCAAAGTGTATGTAGCTGTAGAGGGAATAGAGGAGCGCCGGCTGGTGTCGACCACAAGGGCAATTCCAGACACAAGCTGTAGGAGTGCAGCTTTAACAGAACTCAACGGTGCACCGAAGAGAACAAAGGGAAATTTGGGGTAAAAAAAAAAAAAAGATACACTGAAATAATTATCCTGCATTCGCTAACGATTACCATAAGCTAAATTTAAACTATCAGTGGGAACAATTGGGAGGCAGCACTCGGAAGAAATGAGTGAGATAAAGGGGAGGGTTAGGAGGACAAGTGCTTGTCAGTTGTTTGCTCCGTGTTTCCACTGAGCTAATATTTGACTGGCTCTCTCTAGGTGCGTGCTCTGCTGTTTCTGGGCACATGGTAGAAATCTGCCCTAATTAGTCTGAAAGAAGCCCGGCGGGGGGGGGGGGGGCTCGCTACCTTCAAATGTATTTACCACGGAGAGACAATTCAGCAAGCCAGATCAATGCCTATTACCTATTCAGAGGAACTCCTCCTCTAAAAGCCCTGTATATTTCCCTTTCAAGTCCCTCTTTTCAATATTAAATCTTCAAATAGAAAATCTCTGAAGAATAAATTAGACAAATCAAATATGCCAGCTTAAAGCCTTCATTAAAGGAGTGCGGCACTTTGCAGTCGCGCTTTTGAGGGACTTCATTATGCCCTCATTAACATGAAAGGAACATTTATAATACATCTTAGAGTAGATGAAAAGTGCATTTGGGCATACTGGAAAGGGGGAGAAAACAGACAGGGGCAGCAACAGATTGGGCGCCTCATTGATTAAAGGGTAAAAATGAAAGATTTAACTCAATGAAAGATATGAGTGTGAAGTGAAAAAAACATTCCCAACACATTAATTTCACAACACAACTGCTCGCCTGGCTGACAGACTAACTTATTCATTCAACTTACTGACTCACAGATCTATTCGACTGACTTGACAGCTGGCTTATAGTAATTACTGACTGATTCAATAGATATTTAGCCTCAACTGCACTCTTTCAATCCCCACTGCTCCAACACTGGATAGCTTAGATATTATCCAAGATAACATGTCACACAAAAGATAAAAATGTAAGTTGCAAGCTACTTAAATGCAACAGGTGAAAAGTGTATTATATGCTTAACATGCTCACAGAAAATGAGCTCTGCGAAACGTACAATTGTGGAGTGTTTGGCTCCTATATTTGAAGTCTGTGGTAGTTCATGCAACACCTTTCATGCTTGCTTAGTCTGCTTTCTTAGCCATTTAGAGGTGAGAGTTTTTGTGTTGTTTTTGGTTTGAAACTCCCCTCCCGCACCCGAGTTCGGAATGTAGGGCGTTATTCTCTATACGTCCCTCTACAGAGCTCCAACGCTCACGCCGTTCTCTACCCTTCCCCTTACAGTCAGGTGCAACATTGTCGTGTCAAACATAAACAGCGATCCGGGGTGGACATTTGTGATTCTTTGGGCACTGTAAAACAAGCCCACGGCATTCACTGCCGCTACGAACAAACCAACTAGGGGACTTCCGCAGGGAGGGTGGGGTGGGGGGTGTGGGGGATTGTGAATGCGCAGACAGAGAAAGGTGAGGCTCGAGGTGTAATTGCATTCCGTTAAGGCCCTAATCATGAGCGCGACAACCAAGTCGTCTCCATAGCAACCATCCATCACCGGGCAATTAAAATGTTCCCTTTTTGTCCTATCGGAAGAGAAGTCTTCCGTTTGGACGGCTAAAAGTGAGGCGGTGACTAATGAGCGATGCTTCGGTACGCGTGACAGAGGAGAGGTGTCGGGCGATTAGAGGGTCTATCCATCTGGGTGAGACTTAATTGGGAGGAGGAGGAGGAGGAGGAAGAGGAGGAGGAGGCGTCTTTTGCGCTGACTGACGGGGAGGTGACCGGGGAGAATACAGAGGCGTGGGAGGAGAGCAGCCAGGAGAGAGAGAGAGAGAGAGAGAGAGAGACGGCGTGATGAAAGGAAGTGCCGTCGCCTCCAAAAACGTGTGATGATGGCTGCCAGTTTAAGAGGGGGGGGGGGGTATTTGTGTGTGTGCGTGTGTCAAGAGGTTTCGGAGATTCGACTGCATTCGGTTGCTTAGCAAAATGTGCTAGGGATCTTAGATGGGTAATCGTGTCAGTCAATTTATTCAGATTTCATGTGTTCAAATTCCTAATCGAAACTAAGTTTGTGTGATAGCATTACAGGCCACTGAGATAAACAGCATAGACCTGAAACACGTTTACTGTGGCATTAAAGTGAGCCTGATTTATCCCCCACAACTCCCCCCACACACACACACACACACACACACCACAACCGCCGCTTAAAAAAATACCACACCGCTCGGGGGGGGGGGGGGGGGGGGGGGGG
>JAODLI010000002.1:163667-193145 GCA_027575585.1 Percopsis omiscomaycus | reverse complement strand
GTGGAGTGTTTGTCCATATAGTGTGGTGTAGAGAGAGTGTGTGGAGTGTTTGTCCATATAGTGTGGTGTAGAGAGAGAGTGTGTGGAGTGTTTGTCCATATAGTGTGGTGTAGAGAGAGTGTGTGTGGAGTGTTTGTCCATATAGTGTGGTGTAGAGAGAGTGTGTGTGGAGTGTTTGTCCATATAGTGTGGTGTAAAGAGAGTGTAGAGAGTGTGTGGAGTGTTTTTCCATATAGTGTGGTGTAGAGAGAGTGTAGAGAGTGTGTGGAGTGTTTTTCCATATAGTGTGGTGTAGAGAGAGCCACAGAGTGATGTGGAGTCACCCTCCCTCAGGAGTTTGCGGGCACACTCCAGCTCCCGGCACAGGCAGGCCGTGTAGAGGGCGGTGCCCAGGTGGGGGATGTCCATGTCTATATCTGCCCCCCAAGTCACCAGGGCCTCCACACATCCACTGTGACCTGCAGGCAGGTGACACAGGCCCTGTCCGTCACGTGATAATCGTCTTGGCTGTGCTATACAGTACTTTTGCTCTCATATGCTACTATTTTTTATTGCAATTGAAACAGATGCATGTATATATATATATATATATATATATATATATATATATATATATTTAAATGTTTGTAAAGATTATGGCAAAGATAACCAAACATCCTAATCCACTATTGGTTTTGTTTTTTCTGTCCCTCCGTTAGAATAGACTGTTTTCTGCGGACAGTGTTTTTATTTAAATGAAACCGTGCACCGATTGGCTGTTGTGTTAGAACCTTAAATAGGGAAACTAAACAGTATTCAGAGTCAACATTTGACCAGATATTAGATAGAGCGATAGTGCTTATTCTTTATGTGGAAGGGCAAAGAAAAAAACAAAAGACAGATTGGCACAATATAGGTGCATTGTGGGATATCTATTGGGTTTTGCCACACATTTGACCACAGTATACCTTTGCTGGTAGCTTCATGGATGGGTGAAGGGTGGTACACAGAGGCCTGAGGTTTAGCTCCGTTCTCCAAGAGGAGCTCTGTGCACACCACACTGCCCACTGTGCACGCATTAAATAATGGTGTGACCCCATCAATGGTGGAGGCATTTAACTGTTGAGACACAGTGGTGTTTTGGTTCTTATTGAAGGATGCAGTAGCACTGGGTCACTTCACAGTGGACGCCCAGGGGGAAGCCGCTGCAGCAAAGACAGGATACAAATAGTAGTCATGAAGTTTGCCACTGACTCACTCACATTGGCTCCAGCGTCAATGAGCGCTCGGACGCAGGCGGGATGGTCGCCCAGGCAGGCCTCGTGGAGGGGGGTCACGTGGTCTATTGTCAGGACGTTCACATTGTGACCCTGCAGAGAGAATCAAACAGGAACATGTTTAATACCCCACATACAGCGAAGTTAGAAAAGCACCCCGGGGGACGGGGTTACGGTGGTAAGGCGGCAAAAGCCACTGAATCCTCTTTTTGACATTTGAGAGCTATCCCCCCTGTACTAGTCCCAAATATCTGTAATGTTTTCAAATGGGCTTTCCCTCAGTCTTTCCTTAGAGAACCTGGAAACAGGAAGAGGAAATATGAAGCGCCCCTTTGATCTGAAACATCTGGGACTGCCATTGGGGATCTCTCGACTTTAACTTGAGGTTAAAGAAAGAGCAATTCTCTGAGTTTATACCATCTAGTTGTGTAGATGCAGCAGTGCCATTGCTAACACTATAAGGGGGATAGTGCAACGTCTGCTCTATGTAGCTAAAAAAAAAAGAGCTCATTTTGTGCCTCACGTGAATGTACATGGTTGTAAACATATTTAAAATAATTATTTTATTCTTCTTCTTAAGCGTACCAAATCCTTTTTTGCTCTAAAAAAAGTGCTTACGTCACCTTAAAGATGTGCTTTTGTTCACTCGCGTCCTCTACGAACCAGGATGGTTACTAATTGACATTACCGGAGACATTATAGCGAGGCCACTGGCGGTTGTGCACACATCACCCGCCTGTCCCCCCCCCCCCAAAGAGCCAATCGTCTGCTTTATAACGGTCGACCGGGAAACTTATGGTGGTTGCACTGACCTTGTGCATGCGTAGTAGAGGTATACACTGTCCGGCCCGCGGGCGTTACCAAGGCGGCTGCCGAGTGGCCTATAAGGACTCAGATACGTACGTAAACAACTCCATGCGCTCAGTGGAGGAATGTGGTCCAGGTTTGTGCTCACTTGTAAAAGGAGGTTCCTCAGAGCGAGGAGGCGTCCCTGAGCTGCTGCGTCGTGGAGAGGAGAGCGGTCCGCCCAGGAGCCTGCAGAAGGAACCAGGATTCAAGACGACTGTTCTAGTAAGATTCTCCCCTCTTCCTTACATTTACAGTTGGAAAGTCATTTTTAATGTTGTGAAAGAACCTTATTCTTCCTAAAGGTACACCCCTCGATTGCGTTACAGCACCCCCAGAACCCCACATTTCGGACCCAGCTCACTGTCTATGTTTTGGGGTGCTATGGGGGGAGGTGTAGAGAGGAGCGCCAGCCACTCAGGGGAGGGGCATGCGCCCTTGGGAGTTTCAAACCAAAACAGCAGCGGTGTACAGTTTTTGTGTGTGTCTCTTTAAAAAGCAAACAAGGCACACCTGAGTCTATGTCCAGAATGACAGCAGATGCATTCCACACGTCACCGGCATCATTTCCCTCCATTCTACTCCTATGATACATATTTTCATGCTATGAAAATGGCTGCCAGGCATTCTTCATGAATAACCAGCAAGGCGAGAGCGACAGGTGATCTGTGACACACTAACTTTCAGACATCAAGCAGAAGAGCAACGCGCAGGCTAGCCGTGCCCTTAGCGGGGCTAATTAGCTTTCTGTGGAGTTGGGATTAAACAGCCCCTAGAATGCTATCTTAAAGATGATGCTGTCGCGCGGGTCTCCCAGAGTGTCTTCAAAGGCCTCTTGTGAAAGCCAAGGGTTGTTTGTTTCTATGCTGTGTGTGTGTGTGTGTGTGTGTGTGTGTGAGTGTGTGAGAGAGAGAGAGAGACAGGAGTCTGCATAGCTCAGTATGGAAACTAGGGCAGGATATGGGGGGGGGCAGGTACCATGACTGGGTTCTATTAATACATTAGAGGGGGGAAAAAAACAGTTGGCCTAATCCGTGCAGACAGGATTTATAAGTAGCTAGCTAGCTAATTACAGAAAAATGTGTTCATTTATATCATATTTAACTAATAATACTAATATTAGGGGCATACATCACTGGGTATCAATGCAAATGCAATAGTCATGGTTTATTTGTAAAAACAAATAGTAAAGTATAGAATGGCATAGGTCTACACACGAGTGTGACTGCATACAAAGGGATTTAGTATCTAATATTAAATATATTATATCATACTATATCAACATTTGATCATATTAATGTGATTGTATCTGCCTGAAACGGACGGACGATCTAACGGGCACAGCCTAGTTATCTGCTTTAGAACTATTATATTACGACAGCATACACTAATCTGCTGCAATATAAAGCAATGTGAATAAATGATGCAATAGGCCCTTATAGCAAAAAAACAAAACAAAACAAATGCCAGCAGTACCGCAACAATGCAGTAGCTTAACCAAGGGATCTAACAGACCACAAAGTAGGCCTATACTTACTGTGCTGGCCGTGATCATAGAACTCTGCAGAAATCCTCGCTGCCTCTTTGCGGTTCCCGCGGATAATGTAGAAGTAGGTGAGCAAGTTGAGGGATATCTTGACAAAGAGCTTGAAGCAGAACAGGGCAAGGATGCTGAGGTAAACATTGGACAACTGGGCTGCAAAGGGCTTGCCGGCCAGTTCTTCTTTTGGCGGTGACATTTCCCCTCGGCAGGTCTCGGGTCTATGACGAGGATCATATGCCGGTACCAAATGCACAAGTAAACTTCACAGCAGCTGCTACTGTGTCAGTGAGAGAAAAGGGGCGGTGTACAAATTATCTATATTAAAATCATAGTGAATTTTGCAGTAGGCTGCAAATGTGAGGGGAGAAATCCAAATCAATTAATTCCGACAGTATCAACAGTGACGGTCATATACTGTATTTGCTATTACTTGTATTTCACTTGTATTGTCTGTACGTATTTTGACACATTATTTGTAGGCTATTATTCTAAAACTACTACTAGGCCTACTATAATAATCATATTATTATTATTAATAATAATAATAATAATAATTGAATTTATATTGAATTTCTTTTTTTATTGTTTGCCCGTCTTTTGAATCATCAGATTATACACAAACTGTAAACTGTTGCCTAATGATGTGTGAAACAAACTTTGACTAGGAGGAAGTGCGTGCTGGAGATTGGGCAATGCGCGCATGCGCAAAGTGCAATACAATTTCCTCTTTTGAATAGGGAGAATATCTCGTTTTAGATTGTATTATTTGGTTAACCTAACCTACATATCTTCGTCAGATGAGGAACGACAGTCCATTCCTAATTGCAACTTTTATAGCGTTTCCTCTTTATTTTGGGAATGTTATTTCCGAGGAGTTAAGAAAGTTGAATGGTTCTGCAGTGATTGACGTTGCTTTCGTTTCGTTTAGAAAACAGTTTGGTCGCTTCTATGAAGGTAACAGCGAGGAGTTGTGTCGTCGTCGGGACTATTTTCAGGTAAGTATAAAAAGAAAAAAGAGAGGGTGCGTGTGAGAAAGAAAGAGCTAGAGAGAGAGAGAGATGTGTGAGTGATTGGGTATAGGCTACATTAACTGTCAAAATTTATATTTTTCAATTTAGTTACATTTTTGACAACAAATAAAATATCTTGTCAGTTCATGTACAGGAAAAGAGCATACACGTCAAATAACAGCCCGTAACTAAAGTATTAGGCTATTATAATTATTATAATTATTATCTATGGTAGCTAGGGGGCAGGATAGTCTTGTTGTCTAGGTGTTGGACTCCTAGCCAGAATGTTGTGGGTTCAAGCCCCAGAGTTGGCCTACCTGTAAGCTTCCTTGGATTAAAAAGCGTCTGCTAAATGCTAACAAAAATAATAATAATTTGCCTATAGGCCTACACTTATTACCAAATAAAATATTCTTTATGTCGGTGTTATTACAGAATGCTGTGAAACGACATGCCTACTTGAACTCAGTATCGTCAGGCCAACATTCTGCCAAGTATGGCGTCAACCAGTTCTCCGACTTGTCACCAGACGATTTCCAAGGTAGGTTATCAAGCACATTCAAATCATATTGTAGAATATTTACTCTGCTCTTTCTATCTGTCTCACATGTGTGTTTGGACGGTGTGTTTATTCCCCCAGGCCTTTATTTACGAGCCACCCCTGACACAGTCCCTCTATACTCGGGGCTGAAGCGAGAGGCGCTACCAGCTAAATTTGACTGGAGGGACCGCGGTGTGGTGGCCCCAGTCCAGAATCAACAAACCGTGAGATTACACAATCAGTTTCTGCCTTCGGTGTTTCTGCCAGTAGATGACAGCAGAGAACAATCAGTGCCAGTTCTTTCGGACTATGCGTCGCTATTTCAAACACCTTTTTAACGCTTGGATGTCATTAAGTCCTTAAAATGTCCAATGTATTTTGTATCAAAGTAATGGTTAGACAGTTATTGTTACACTTGTCCTTTTAGGTAAGTTACAATATTAAGAGATGTAGCCTAATTTGTATTCCAGTGTGCTTTTCCTACATGCCAGACATTGACAGATTTTAGACTAGGATTTTAATGAATGCTATAGTTTTTCCACTTACAATTAGGTTTTACATTGTCACTTTAAAAAAAAAAAATTCTACAAACGTACAATGAGTCCAATAACAAGTATTACAAGGAGCAGGTCGTA
Source organism: Percopsis omiscomaycus (assembly GCA_027575585.1). NCBI lineage: Eukaryota > Metazoa > Chordata > Actinopteri > Percopsiformes > Percopsidae > Percopsis > Percopsis omiscomaycus. The sequence goes on along the minus strand of JAODLI010000002.1, from coordinate 187,314 downwards.
TAGGGTTAGGCATCTTGCCCATGGATGCTTACATCTGCCGAAGGTCCCTGGCGTTAGCATCCTTGAGCTAGCCGGAAGCCGACGTCTGTTGATGCTGTCCCCCTCCACAGTGTGGCAGCTGCTGGGCCTTCAGCGCGGTCGGGGCGATGCAGACGGCCCAGGCCATCGCTGGCCGGCCACTGGTGCCGGCCAGCGTGCAGCAGGTGGTGGACTGCTCCTACGGCAACCACGGCTGCAACGGAGGGTCTGTCACGGGGGCGCTGGGCTGGTTGAAGCAGGTCTGCGTTCAGGCCTTTTGCCTGGTTCTTTCACAGCGGGGGGCCATGGTTAATGTAGTTTATGTAGTCTCTTTATTTTGTCTTTGAAGACAAAATGATATTTCTCCCTGTATCATTACATTAAAATAAAACATAAATGAAACGGTATTATATACTGTAGATCATAACATGTTATTACAAACTGTAGATTCAAATACAGGGTACAGTTATGATCATGTACACATGCATAGTATGTAGTATATATTGCCCTACACTGCAGATATCGTCTTTAGAAGATCTTTGTTTTCCATTGATTTGATGTGGACTGTAGTATTTGGGGAACAACTTTTCACACCAATACCAATCTCCTTTTCCTCCAGACAAGACTGAAGCTGGTGCCCCAGTCTGAATACCCCTACAAGGCTCAGACAGGAATGTGCCATTTCTTCTCCCATTCGCACAGAGGAGTTGCACTGAGGGACTTCTCGGCGTACGACTTCAGGTAATAGACACGTCCCTACGACTTTAACGTCGACATGTAATGGATAGAAATGAATAAATACCTACATGCAGGTTGAACCTTGTGGAGTTTAATGTTGCCGAGGTGCCAAGGGCAAACTGGGAGTCGGGGGAGTTTGTCCCGACCAGCGCCAGTGTTTACCGTGTCAACACGGACTCGGCTGGTTCAATGGCACAGAGATTTCTGCTACTGGGAAATAAAACCAAAGGTTACCCCAAGCCCAACCGAATCAAATCCCCTTTATTTATTATTCAACACAGCCGCTAGGCGCCGTCATGCATATGTGATGTGCGCTGCTTCTGTTAGTGGAAGGTTGTGCCCAGTCATGTTAAGTCGGTCATGGTGGATGGAGTGGCTGAAAGGACTGAACTAACGTTGCCTGTCACGCTGCTTTGTCTCTTGGCCTGAATGCAAAACGGAAGCAGTGACAGAAAAGGGGCGGTGTGCAAATGATCTATATAAAAATCATAGTGAATTTTGCAGTAGGCTGCAAATGTGAGGGGAGAATTCCAAATCAATCAATTCCGACAGTATCAACAGTGATGGTCATTTGCTGCATTTGCTAAGCTAATACTTGTATTTTACTTGTATTGTCTGTATGTAATTTGACAAGTTAATTGTAGGCAATTATTCTAAAACTACTACTACTATAATAATCATATTATTATTATTATTAATAATAATAATAATATTAATTGGGTATTATATTAAATTCTTCTTTTAATTTTTTTGAATCATCAGATTATCTAGGCGCTGTCATGCATATGTAATGTGCGCTACTTTAGTTAGTGGAAGATTAGGTCGGTTGCTGAAAAGGGCTAAACTAACATTAACTTTATTAATACCAGAGAGACATTTTACTCTCCATCTCCACATTAAAAGGTATAGTTGGAGTGCTTTAATATGTATTTTGGACTAAAATGTGATATTTGTAATTAGAAATTTCTCTCTAATCCATCCACATGTAAGAACACAGCCCTAAATTGTTTGTTTACAGTAGATGTGTGTTTTCTGTAGACACTACAAATTGCTTGTAATCAGTAAATGCTGTGGGTAATCTACATAATGTCTAAATGCTTTTGGAACTAAATGGACTTTGGACCTATTTCCTCCTATTATAAGTGGGAAGTCGCCAAGGGAGATTCTGTATCAGGCAAACGTTGGAATTACATTGAAAATGTGCCTGAACCGAAACTCAAGTATATTAAATAAAAACATAGAGTGAACATTTAATAGGAGCTCTCTAGGAGCATGCTGGACGTTAAAAAGACTACAGTTGAAAACGGGGCAGAAACAGAACATTACAGAAACATTGATTATCGATGTGCGCTGTCCAACAACAAACAATCAAACCATAAAAGCTTGAAGCTTGGTGCGGCTGGATCTGGGTTTCCCGCTCAGGGTCTCCTCGCTGGAAACAAACGCGCAAGGTGACTTGTCTGCTTTGTGATTGGTGAGGTGGCAGGATGTTCTAGTTCTAGTGGTCCGGGTGTTCAACTCCCTCCCGGAAGGTCATGGGTCGAAGCTCCAGCGTTGGCCTACCTGTAAGCATTCTGCCCTGCCTGCCTGCCCTGCCTGCCCTGCCTGCCTGCCCTGCCCTATCCACCTAATACTGAGAACTGTATTCATAAGAGCGTATGCAAAATGACCCAGTTGTGATGGGTGCTCAACAGTGGTCAGGAGGAGGCCATGATGGGTCAGCTGGTCCGCTGGGGTCCGCTGGCCGTCACCGTAGACGCCATCAGCTGGCAGGACTACCTCGGGGGCATCATCCAGCACCACTGCTCCAGTCGGCACGCCAACCACGCTGTGCTGGTGGTGGGCTACGACACCGCCGGTGAGCCGCCACCGCCGCCGCGCGCGCAACAAGCGCTCCGAACTACACGTTTTATTTGGGAGGAGAGGGGGGGTACTTTTATTTTATGTCGCCACGGGCATTGCCTTTCCACCTGCAGGGTGAAGGGTCAGGTGTCAGCTCGAAGCAGCCCCTGTACTGTCTATTTACCGTTTATACATACTGTATGTATATGTATAGTCGTTAGGCCCGCTGTCTTCCTGCACGACTTTATTAAACCGCGGCCTATATGCGCCGAACTACGGAGATGTGTGTAGTCCACGCGGTCGTTTGTTACGACACAGGTTGTCTAGCGGATCGATGATCTGGTATTCTTGTTGATTGCTGCCTTTGGTCTTGAGTTTGAATGTGTAGGAAGGTGTGTGTGTTTGTGGTGTAAGACTGAAATAAACAAACTTAAAGCAAAAAACACGATGTGTTCGAAAACTGTATCCCTTCTGGCGCTTTACACTTCTAGAGCCTCTTAACGCTCTTGCCGTCACTATGACTAGGTCTACGCCAATAATTCAAACAATATAGCTCCAACAATAGTCTTAACCAGTCTTTAACCATATATAAACCACATTTAACATTAGGCTTGAAGCCTCAACATGGTGTTTCCTACATGGATTTATATAGCGCTTATTTGTACCAAACAGGCCACCCAAAGCGCTGTACATTGCCTCACATACACCCATTCATACACTAATGGTGGTGTCTGCCATGCAAGGCTCCACACATCGGGAGCAGTTAGGGTTAGGCGTCTTGCTCAGGGACACCTCGACACTTAGACAGAAGTCAGCGGGTATCGAACCAGCGACTTTTTGATCGCCAGACGACCTGCTCTACCCCCTGTGCCACTGTCTATACTTGGAGGCTGAGACATGTTGTTAAAAGTAAACATTTCAAACGTATGGTTTCTTTTACCAAATTGTTGTTTTTACCAAATAGGCGGGTGCACACACATACACACACCCACCCACACGGAGACATATGAATAATTAAAGTTGTGTTTGTTTTGTCTTAGGAGATATTCCGTTCTGGATAGTTCAGAACTCCTGGGGAACCAGCTGGGGGAACAGTGGTTACGTTTATGTCAAAATAGGAGGCAACGTTTGTGGTAAATATGGTTCTCTTTCTTTTCCATGCTGTAGAGTTATCTTTATTTCTGTTATGTTGCTGACAACGGCAAAGTAAACTCCTTCTCTTTCTTTGTTTTCTCTCCAAACTGTTTTCCTTTTTTTGCTAGGCATTGCAGACTCTGTCGCTGTTGTTTTTCCTTGACTACCGTGTGTGTGTTTGTGTGTGTGTGCCACTGCCAAAATACGAAAGTAATTTATGCCCCTGTTATGTTGAACATTCTTTATTAAAACATTATCATAATATTTTGCTGTTACAAAATAAATCATTTGTGTAAATTATGAATATGAGTCTGAATTTTTTATCATACTAACACTAAGTACAAAATAAACATAGCTTACTCAGGAAATAAGTACTACAGTATGATATATTTACCTATACAGACAACGATCATTGCATAAATATGTAATAAGATTAATTTAACACCATATAGTATACTATACAAACAACTGCATATGGTTTTGTATTAACATTATGTAAATATTTCTGAAGTGGCTGCCTCCCCTTCACTTTCTTTCTCGATCATGTGAAAGTAACCGCCGTTATTCTGTGAAAACGACAAGCTGGTGTTTACCTGGGTGAATGGTTCGGTCAGCCACACCGCTCTCTCTCTCTCTCTCACACACACACACACACACAAACACACACACCTGCAGTGGGAGAGTGCGAACGTCACGCTATAGGCTTTCTCAAGGTAAAAGACATCTGGTGCAGGCTAACTGTTGTTAGTGTTGGTTTGCTCCCCCTCCGGTCTGGCTGTGGGTTCCTGATTGGCTACTGACAATATGCTAATTTTGAGACGTGTGTACTAACATTATAAAGTAGCATCATCATAGTTTGAAATTGAACATCTTATGGAGCTATACCCAGCGCCCGGATCATGAATACATGGCTATACATAATTCGCATATGAAAAAAAATCTATACAAATCATGCTTGTGTGCCTCTTTCAAACATATTTCAAACTACATTATATTATATTGCATATGCTACTTTCGTACTACATACTATACGACAAGATAGTCTAGTGGTCTGGGTGTGGGACTCCCAGCCGGAAGGTTGTGGGTTCAAGCCCCAGAGTTGGCCTTCTCCAGCTCCTTGAGCAAGATGCCTAACCCCTACCTGCTCCATGTAATAGCACCATGTAATTGTAAGTCTCTTTGGATGAAAGCATCTGCTAATTGTAATTGTATATGGCACACATGTCATTATCATATACAAAACATACTGTACTAAATTAGCATATGCAAAGATATATAGTATGAAACGGGACATAACAGGCACTTCTATCCAAAGCAACTTACAGAGGGTACATACTATTACGTATGGAGGAGCAGATTGGGGGACCAGGCATGTTTATAATTTGTATAGAATTCCCCCCCCCCCCCTTCATACAGGTTCTTCGACTGTTATGGAAGGATGCACTTGTCTGGGGGGGTTACAGTAAAGGAGAGGAAGCCACCTCGTGCGATTGAGACGCGCCCTAGTCGGAGTCGTCGCTGCTGCAGTAGGAGCTGTCGCAGAACTCCGCTGGGTAGAGGATGGTATGCATGCTGGGGTTCAGCTTGGGCACCCAGTGGCGAGGCACCAGGAACGTGGCCAGGTTGAACAGGTCCACAAAGACCTTGTACCGGTCGCTGGAGGGAGAAACAGGTCAAAGGTCAAAGAGCTTTCACCCAGGGCAAAACAGAATTATCTCCACCCCTTTATATTATAACTAATTATTAAATTACATTTTAAAAAGGTGTTGTTGCTGTCAAATTTACACCCTTCCAAACAGAAAGCCCAACAGAGGCCATAATGACAAAAATTCAAACACAATTAACCAAATGTGTACAATTAGTCCAAGGAGCAGATAGGGTTTAGGCACCTTGCTCAAGGATGCTTAGAGGTAGGACAACTCGGGGGGGTCAGGACCCCTCACCCAGGCCACTAGACCATACTAGCTCTCTAAAAATACTAATATCAATTAGTTCAACACGTCAATAAGACGTAAGTGTTAAACCAGCGTTCTGCTCATCTAAATCAACTCCAGCGTGGGAGATAAGAAGGGTCTCTGGCCAGGCTGGCAAGATGGACTACCTGACAGTAGATCTCAAGTAGTGGTATCCAGATGAGCCCCCTGTGCCCGCTTTGCTGCCAATCATGCGATGCACCATGCACACGTGGTTGTCTAAGACACAGGGAAATAGCCACTGTGTTACACCCACGGCGTTTATAAGCACCCTTTCCTATCAACTAAACGTGATACAAATTAGAATTTCATCTTATTAATAATAGTTTCAGTTTAAATGTTCAAGTCATAACCATAAATCAAGTCATTTAGGATTAATATTCCTGGGGTTGTACACTAAATTCAGACCTATATGCTAATAATCTCAAGGACACAGGAGCTGTTGGCTTCCAGTGGGTGACGGCAGAAGCTTACATCGCCATTTTGTCATGAGCGTGTCGATGTCCATGAGCGAAGTCAGCAGCTGGAATGGGACCTGGAACCTCGGCTCCTCCCTGAAATAAAGAGAGAAGGTTTTGGAATATGACAGTGCTTCAAACAGCTTGGAAACAGCAGCGCGTTTAAGAAACCATTCAGGCCTGTGCTCTTGATCAGGTTCTCCACGGTTAAACTCCCTGCTGGGAAGACTTGGGGGCAGGAGTAACATAATTACAACCCACGGCTATTCCGACTGGGAGTCTTAACACCCAGAGAACTAGACTATCATAATGTTTCTCTAACCCGCAAATGCTCGGGTTACTGCCTGTAAGCAAGGCCCCTAAACAGGAGCTACTAGTGGTTCACAATGGAAGACATAGTAGAGCTGTGCTCTACTGTGTGAATCAGGGTGTCGCCGACGCAAAGATGCAAACCTCCTGCACACAAACATTCACTAGTGAAGTGTGAAACGCAATGTAGTTTTATAGCGCTTCACATACCTGTAGAAGTAAATCATCAGAGCTCCTTGCAGGGCCTTATAGGACAGGCGTCGCTCACCTAGTCAAGCAAAAAGTAAATCAGAGAGGGGGTTAACTCAACATTGCACTATAATACAATATATGAGATAAATAAAATACTAGCAAAACATTCTCTAGAAAACCTATGATGGAGGTCAAAGGAGATACAAAAGAAAGAAAAGAAAACAGGGATAAAAAGGGTTATTCAAGTATTATTTTCACCCTGAACACCAGTTTTTGCATGGTTAAGGACGCTATAGAGTGGAATGTTCAATATCAATTCAACTACCTAGCATGTACATAACGGCAGATAAAAGCAACCAGTCAAGAGTATAGACATCATCAGTAGTCGGCCCTCACCTGTGCCAAGGAGGTGATTGTGACGCTTGACATCGAACAGCGAAGTAAATGTCTCTTTCTGTTTGACCAGCTCACCCATCAGCTCCTCCTTGTCCTCGGAATCAGGCATTTTCTTTTGATAATAATTGATCATGGTAAATAAGTGAATAGATGAGTAAATAAATAATACAACGGTCCCTGTCAGGCACAGAGAAACGAAAACTACAAAAAGTGAGAGTAAACCAGATGGAATCATCTCATACTTCTATTTTCTCCTTCTCTTGTTTCAAACCATCAAAGATGTTGATCTCCAGCCTCTCCCAGAAGTTGAACCCCCTCTCCCCCAAGCCTGGAGTTCTCTCCAGCCACTCCTGATGAGAAGAAACCAAACAGCACACAAGCTTATCTCCATGCCTATAAATCAGGTAGCTTAACCAAAGACATCCACATTGGTTCTCAAAGTGTGGGAGGTCTTAAAACTATTTCAAATCTTTCTTCTTTTATTTTTATTTTTTACAGCATTTGTAAATATGCAACAACAAAAAAAAAAACTTACTTTTTTTATCCTTTAATCTTTTTTAATCTTTTTTGATGGTTGCTTCTGGTTTATTTCTAATATTGTTATGCTGTTTTGTAACGCTATCGAAGAAGTGGTTCAATACTTGAGGGTGTTTAGTGAAGTAATAAAACAATACTTTTTCGGGGCCAGGTTGTTTATTGGTTCTCACTGCTTAGAAACTGCTTAGGAACTGGTAATATAGGCCTAAAGACTTTCACATTAGCAGGAAGATATGTGAACTAAAAAAATAAAACGTTAAAACGGTGGTAGCCTATAGCCTAACGTTACCTCGACCAGTTTTAACAAAGTCGGTTCCTGCTCGGTGGCTAACAGGAGCTCGCTCTCGGCCCCCTTGAAGTTGTCCCTGTAATGGCGTCTGTTGTAAGGGACCCTCAGGTTGTCCGGGACCCCGATCTTGTTCTCCAGGAGTCGGAATTGAAGACTTTGGAAGCCCGACGCAGGGGCCAGGTAGTCCCTTCACACACGCACGCACACCAAAACAGACAGACCAAACCAAAGCCATTGAGCGTATAGTAAAACCACGAAGGGCCGCGCGTCATTAAAGGTGTCCAGCCGAGGCAAGCCGAGAGTCAGGGAGCTAGATAGTCAGAAGCGATCCCTCCGCTCACCTGAAGTCGAAAAAGTCCAAAGCCGTCATGGTCTCCAAAACGGCGAACTGGTCGACCAGCAGCCGGAAGATCATTACAATCCTGTGGATGCGAGTGTTCACTTTGAGCATGTTTCGTTCGTCGCGGACCTGGAGAAACGGGAGTGTGGTCGTTATGGCGGGGTACCTATCCTCGTGACAGTAGGCCTACTTTCTCTCGATGCCTTAGGCTACTATGATGATCATGTAGGGTAAACAAAAATGTCATCCAAAATAATATCTTTAATACCTTTTAATATTTTATATGTAGCTACATATGGATCAGAATTCGTATGTGTTGCTTATAATTTTATTGTTTGTTAGTGCGCTAAGTAAACCAACAGACAGCTCTGCCCATTGGCCCTTCACCTATGGCAATATTTCCCCCTCCAACATACAGTATCACCCACCCATGCAGCTGGGATAGGAGTTATATAAACTGAGCCCCCGCCAGTACTACTTCAATATCCCAAGACCTTATTTGATGTTTTATTTATATAAAATGAACTTTCCTACCTACAGCACAACTTCTACATACAGAAATATAATCAAATAAGCACCTCAGACATTCTTAACTTACATGTCCACTGATGAAGATCTCCCGCACTGAATCAAGCTCCCAGAGAATCTGCTTGAACCACAGTTCATAAGCTAGAAATAAAACAAACAGCATGTTACCAAAATAGCTTAATCACTCAGAGGTCCATTGCTGATCAAAAATGGATATCTACCTGTCTAAGCTTATCTAAGATGGTTCTACTGCTAGAGTGTAATGTGTTGTAGAGTTTAATTTTATTTCAAAACATTAATATATCTTAAATTACACTACAATTGGATTTTGAAAACGGGAGTATTTTGAGAAAACATATTAGCCTACCAGTAGAGACAATAGAATACATACTAGCAGTAGAGTTGGGATTAGATTTGTAGACAGAATATTAGTATACAATGGATGTCAACAAAGGATGAAAACAGCTGTTAGTTTCCTGTCCAGCACCTATTGCAGACTAGCCTATTTCACGACGAACATCAGCATGAGTAGGCTACTTCAAATTGAGTTGAAGGTTTAACAAAAGTTCAATATCCCCTTAAATCTGTTAATTGTGGATTCAGGATTAAAGTCTTATTCCTAAAGCCTACAAAAGGGGGTGAGATCATTTATTGCTCCAGATGCAAATCACAGTGCCTGAGAAGTGAAGGGACACTTCCTTCGTTTTAGGACGGAATGTGATGTAAGGTTGCTGTCAGGGGTTTCCACTAATATGGTGTAGAAGACCAAACTAAACAGGAATCAAACGCACTGCTGGTCTTACCTTGGTGAGTGACAATGAAGAGATGTTCATCATGGATTTTATTGCCTTTCAACTCGCTTTGCAGAACCTGGGCTGTCACCACTTTGTCAAGCTAGAAAACATACAAACAAAAATTGTGACTAATTGGCTGATTCAAATTAATCTTCCCATAATTGCATACTAGGCTACATGTCAAAGCAAATATGCTGGGTGATTTTCTTTACCTGTAGGTAATCGCCGTAGACGATACCCCCTTTACTAGCCTTGTTGACGCCAGTCTGAGAGCTGTCTTCATCCTCGTCGTTAGAGGGAGGCTTGTTCTTGAATAACCTGCTGTGCAGAGAGATGAGCGCTTGCATCACTCGATATTTTATTTAGTTTGTTTGTTCTCTAAGGTTCCCATTAGTGCAAAAATTAGATTATTTTAAGCACTTAAACTAATGTGCAACAGTATTTTGGAGAATAAGATTAGAAAAACAACATGAAGACATGAAGACAAACCAATCAAAAGTAGCCTAAGTAAGTAGTAGTAAGTAGTAGTAGAATATATAGATATTCTTTGAGCGATGTAAATTAACATATTTAGAACGTACAAATGCCTCTTTTCAAAGTAAGGACATCCACTCATGACTATCCAAATGAAATCTGTTACTTAATCCTCTTACTGAACTAGACTCTAGCCAGTTCTTTGCACAATTGAAACATTTTAAAGACCCACCTCCTCCAATCACACACAAGGAGATCTTTACTTTCTGGCTCGCCCACAACAAGCCCCTTTAACCTGCATAATATATGTGTTGTTTTTGTCTTTTTGTGTAAACAGTGTACTGTTTCTCTGCCTAAAGTACATTCTGCTTGAATTGAATGTCAAGAGTTCTGTGGTGTGAATTCTAGTCGTGCATTAGTGTTTCACTGCGCTTAAGCTTGAGCTTCTCATAACAATTAATGTCCTTATGATAATGATAGATACTGACATATTAATCTGGCTTCCTGTTGGGTCAAAGATTATCTACAGTGTTTACTCCTGGGTCATAAGGTTTGTTGACAGCTATGCTTATTATTATTATTATTATTATTATTATTATTATTATTATGTTGTACTTTATTGTTCCCCTACATAAATGTAAACACTTTCCAAGACAACAAGACACGGTAGTCTAAATGTAATGTTATGTTTAACTCAACTTGTGAATTTGATAAACTGTGTAGGTTAAAAATAGTTGCAAATGAAATTACCTCTTAAACTTCACAATCAAAGCTTTGATTGCCACTAAGGTCATTTTATTTTTTACTTTTCCCCCAAATAAAAACCTGAAACACTTAATAATAATAATACTAATAATACTAATACTAATAATAATCGCATAGTATTATTAAATGTAATGGATTTAATAGTCTTAATAATGCGTCACGGACTAGTGTACGTTTGACAGATTATGCTTAATTTAGACATTGATTCATTAGTATTGGATACAAAAGAGCTCCATGACTAACATTAAATTAATGTGTTTATAATACCTTTTCTCTAAACTCCTTTTTCATTTCTTATGTAATGACAACCATTTTTCAGGGTGCTTGACCTCACCAAACAGGTGACCTGCAACTAACTCTAGGTTTTAACAATTACAAATATTTGAAATTTGGTTAATATGTATTTTCCATCATGAACTTTAGGCTTCCAAGGTTTGTTTTTGTGTGCGTGTGCGTGTGTGTCTGTAACTTCTGAGAATAGTTTTGGCCCTGTGCCCGTTACATCTTCTCCACCAACTGTTTGTTTTGAAATGACTCATTAGTGTTTACTGAGTCTTTGGAAAGAATAGTTAGAATAGACTACGAAACACGTATAGTAGATAGACCTTCTCTTACTTTTCAAAGCTCACAATAACCCTTACAATGTTTAGCTGAAAATAATCAGTAGCTTATGTATGGAGGCTTGACGACAGGCAGTTCGAGACACCCTGACAATCACGAGCGAAGCCTTCTGAAGAGCAGTTAACCCAGTTTCATACTGCAGATCACACGGACAGCATCATTTGACCTTGTTGTTCAATAACTGTCCAATAAGCCTGGTGCGACTGTCCTCGGAAGATCAGAAGGATGGTAACAAGCAACTATTTCTGAATGGGGACCATGTGTAAACCTCAGATGGAGTTATAGAGCCAAACTGGGCCCCCAAATGCTTTGTTCTTGTTCCTGTTTAGCCGTGGATGAAACGCAGGATATTGCAGACTACTGCAGCTCACTACCTGCTAGAAGGATGACCTGAATACCTGAATCAATATATGAATTCACTCTTTACACTAAATTAAAGATAACATATTGCATTGCTATTGATGTGTGGAGGACACTTTTATCTGTAATATTAGTGGATATTAGTGGATTAGTGGGCAGAATTAGTGTGACTGTTCGATGCATCAAGTATGTGATAATGATGGAACAAGGCTGGAGCGTGAAATATGTAAGCGCTGGTGTAATATATCTTTAAATATCCGTCTTTGTGAGATTGACCGCTGGTTTGTCTTTGGGGTTCTGAGATGGAAATGTCCAATGGCAGATCTCTATTACATGAAGGCCCAAAATGCCTCCTGAATGCATGATGGTATATTTAAGTTTTTCCAGAGCTGTTGCACGTGCACAGTACATGTGTATATAATAAATGTTCATATTAATCAGATACTCAACACATGCAAAATCCTATTAATGACAATAACTTCAATACAAGAATTGCTGTGAAAATATAACCTGGACAGGTTTGGACTTTTAAATGTGAGGCTTAAATTATTTATTCGTTGTCAATTTTCAAACAATGCGTGGATTTGCACCAGACAGCAGACCTCGGAAAATCTCTTAATTTCAGAATTTTCTGTTCAAGGTTTTCTCAAATATTTCAACATTGGAACTTTGGATATTTAAAACGGCTATATGGTTATGTTGTACCCAATAAATTAATTATGGAGCACCGAATCCCCCCCCTCCTCCCCCCATCGCTCTGATGTCGTTACTGTTAATACTGTTGGGCCTTTGATGTTCTTACAAAGTCATGCCATCTCTTTTATATGAGCCTTTGAAGTAGGCCTAGTTGTACTGTGTTGTGCTATGTCGGGCTGATGCTTTCAAAGAGCTCGCTGTGGTCACAGTGTGATACTGCAGCAGCTGCTTTGGCTACATTTGTTTGCCTATTCTATTTGATGTCTTTAAATTAACCCAAACGGTCGGGGCGCGTTCACAATTTCAAAAATTTTTGGGTTTGATAATTACACGGCTTCCAACACCTGTCTCGCGTTCAAGTAGGCACAATTGAATTATTTTGCAGCGGAAGTGCGGAAGAATTTCTCTGAAAGTTAAGCACGGATTCCTTGACTTTGCACGAGCGTTGCTGCTACGCGCTGTGGACAAAGGGCCAGCCTATTATGGAGAGAAAAATGTGTTACAAATGTGTTTTTCTATCCATAAACACAGAATCACATCGGTGTAATGTCCCTACTGTTTTCCAAGCTAACTGGTTTCCAATCGCGTGCATGTGGTGTGCGCGCTCGCAAAGTATAAAGTATTTTTTTTACAAATTACAAAGTATATATTTACAAATAAACATCTATTTGTACAAATTGTAGACCATTCATTTAAATGCCAACTTACAAGTCACGAGTAAGTGATTTTGTGTTTGATAGCAAAACACATTTGTAAATCGTGGAATATTTGTGTATAATGGTACTTGCATTACATTTCATTTTGAGAGGTTTTTCTCTCCATAGGCTTGTTGGGTTAAAGTTCTGATTGGAGCACTGAGCACCACTAGGGAGCGCCATAGGACCTTTTAGAGAATATAAGAGTTGAGCATTTTCTGTTTTGAATAGCTTGCTTGATATTAGGGGTATATTCAGTAGTCGTGTGAAAGCCTTTGCAGGGATATTTAAAGTATTCAAACAGTCCTGGAGGATTTGTATTTGTAAGTTCCCTTTACTTTCATTGTTAAAGAACAGACTGTCAAAAGCACGAAGGGGAAATTTTAATATTCATAATGGGTGGTTGTGGGGTGGAGGGAGGGGGTATGTGGCAGGGGAAAAAACCTCATAAAATACTTGAATGGTGGATGTTAAGACTTAAAATATATATAGTTCTGTCCATAAGTTTTACATTTAAAAAAGTACAGTTAAGAATCAATGGGATTTGTAGGGGTGAGGGTGTAGGGGAGTGTTGTTTTCACAAGAATTATCTTTATTGTAACTATTTTGGTAAAAGAGTTGGCAATGGATTACAACTTCTGCTTCTAGTGGTCTCTGTTACATCTTCAATTGTTGTTTGCTTTGATCTGCTTAATTAAAAGATGAGTTAGCAATGATCACACTGAGGTTTATGTCACAAAACCACCTGGAGTATGATGCTAATGGAAGAGTTTTCTATTCTAAGGAACTGTCAACTTCTCACAAATCACAAGTAACACTGTGATTCACCATGGCTGCCTTCAAAGGAGTACAGCGTTCGTCTTGCCTGTCTTTGTAGTGTAGATAATGTTTTTCTTTTTAAATTCTCAGTCAAACATTTTAAAGCATATGTATTGTGATGTTCATAGTGTCAGTTTAGTTTGTGCGTAATATAAATATACACTCACTTTTAAAACAAAGTTTGCCCTGTTTGTTTTAACAACTTTTCAGTTACCAACCACAGTATTTACAGAATGGATGAAGTCAAAATTCTTATCCATTGTTGCCTTGTTATGAAATGTCTTCATAAAATATTTGTGTTTAATAAAACATTCAGGAAGCCAGGTCACAAGGCCTTATGCCCAATAAACATTAAATTTAGTGGAAACAATATTTCATGGCATGTTATAGATACATCACTGCTTGTATTCACGTCTCACATACAATTTTCTCATAATTCTTACAGAGCTTGGTGTAGAACCTCCCAAATAAACGACAAAGTAACAAAACCAAAAATAATAACAACTGTAAATTGTAGTATAAAACACGGCATATCGCATAAATGAAAAAACAAAACAATTAGGTTTAATTCTTAATGTATAAACACAACATAAATTACAGTTAATATGACTAGTACAGACATTTATTCAATTTCGTTTAAAAAACCCATAAAACTCTTGACATAATTTACAAAACATGTGTCCCTGTGCTATCCAAGACACATCGGTGCCTCTTATTCCACGTACAGTACCACACACCTTTTATTGTCCTTTAGTTCAACACACATATTGGGCATTTAAACATGGACATTATTACTTCTTTTTTTCTTTTTCTTTTTTTTAATCTTTTTAAAAGCAACTCAAGTAGAATAAGACATTTTGCTGTTTTACAGTGCTGATTCTGGGTACATAGTGGTTGTTCGGTGAGAATATGTCTCTAAATCAGAAGTCTTTGATTTTCCAAAACAAAAATGGGCTCCTGGGCGCTGCATGCTGCGTGATTTGACCATCCGCGTACGCTTCACCCTGCCAGAGAAGTGCGGGTGTGCATAATGTAAACATTTCCATTCGTCTCCTCGACAGTTCTGCTGACACCCTTGTTTCTCCGTCAGAACGGCAGCGGCACACAGAGGAACCATAAACGCACACTGTCCCTCCCCTCCCCTCCGCTCCCCTCCCAGAACACCGCGGTATCTCTCTCTCTCTCTCTCTCAGTCTCTCTCTCTCTCAGAGTCCAGAACGCTTTGTGCTACAGAGGTACTGATTGCCACGTTAAGGCTTGGTGTACTTGCGCGTTTACTCTGTAGTCTGAAAGTCACAATGCACAGCATTGCTTTTTACCCCCTTTTTTAATTTTTATTTATTGATTTATTTTTACAAAAAAAATACACGATCGCATGTGTGTGTGTGTACATATCTTCATTTGCTGACGGTCGTCGTGTCAGTAGTGTTCCCCAACAACGTGTGTCTTTGGCAGAAAATACAAAATCGGTTTGTTACCTCTTCCCGATTTCACTTTGCCGCAGGAAGTGGATGTTGTTAGCGCTGTCCGCTAGCTCTGGGTACTGCTCTATGGAGAGCACAAAGTATCCGTCGTAGCCCAGCACCTTCCCACTGCTGAGGAGCTGCCTCTTTTCCCCCTCTGTCCAGGGCCGGACGCCCTCCTCCCCCTCGCGCACCCGCTGCTGCTCCCGGGCCCACGCGCCCGCCAGGGCCCTCTGCCGGGCCAGCTCCACCACGCGGGCCTTCTCCTCGTCCACGGTGGAGCCGTAGCGCACGTGAAGCGTCAGCGGGCCGCGCCGGATCTCCACGTCTGCGAAGCGGCGCGTCCGGCTGTCCATGACGGTGGTGGACTGCGACACGGTGACGTTGACGCCGTTCTCCAGGATCTTGTGCCCGCTGGTGAGGTGCAGGGAGGCCAGGTCCGCGTCCGGAAGGCCCGGCTTCACAAAGTAGTGTGTGTCGCGACCCTCGATGGTGAAGTGCAGGTCCTCCAGGTAGAAGGCGTTGTCGAGGATGGTCGCGACCTTGACGCAGTCCTCGCTGGCCACGTTGAGCGCGTGGGTGTGAATGGTGCCCTTGTAGATGGCGAACATCACGGCTCTGCCGACGGGAGACGAGGCCGCCGAGAACCACAGCCAGGACTTTTCGCCCCTGCGTCCCCGAGAGAGATGGACCTCCGGCAGACGCTCGAACGACAGCAGAGAGTGCGCCTGTCTGGTTACTTCCTGCTGGACCCCGGAGATAGGCTGTGGGGGGGGGGGGAGTGCAGTGAGACGTTAACGCCTGAACATGGCAGGATCTGACTCTCTGAGCCATTTAGAGGCAGAGACCGCTCTGCTTCTGAGGGCTTCTCATCCCCCTCTAAGATAAAATGTGTTTTGGGGTTTTCGAGCTGTGCTCTCTAGTCAAAAGTAGATGTATCCCGATTTCAGGACGACACTTTTTTTATGCTAAAACCTCCATAATAAAAATATTTAGTGGCCAGGCATAAATAATTTGATGAGATGGTTTTACCAGTGGTAACGTTTTACTGTTGGGCTGTGGGAAAATGCTTTCCATTCCAGCCAATAACTAAAGCAATAAGATGTGTGTGGTGGAAATCACCAAAATACACGTTTTACCTATGATATATGTTTTACCTATGATATGTGTTTTACCTATGATATGTGTTACATGGCACCACATTATAAATGGTGTGCCTCATTACTATAATCTGTTAGAGATAGCGAGAGCCTGGGAAGGTACAGGCAAGGTCAGACTCTCGAGACAGCTATTGCACAAAGACGTACATAGGAAGGCACTTTGTGGGGGATGAGGGGGTTTCTATTGTTTACTCTATGTGCTTTCTGGAGAGTTGTATACAATGTATAGCTAACCTTTAACAACAACCTAAAGGGACATGTGACGGCCTAAACCAGGCTGAGGAGGAGAGAACCCTCCCCTCGGGAGTCTTTCTTTAAAACCCTGTGCCAACTGAGTTGCACATCTGATCAGAAACCTTTGCTTCTGACTGCTGTGCCCGTCTTGCAACACGTTGATTAAACTTGACCAAAAGACAGGCTGTT
The DNA here is from genome assembly GCA_027575585.1 of Percopsis omiscomaycus. NCBI lineage: Eukaryota > Metazoa > Chordata > Actinopteri > Percopsiformes > Percopsidae > Percopsis > Percopsis omiscomaycus. The sequence continues at coordinate 170,290 of JAODLI010000002.1, read as the reverse complement.
ATTCGGGAAATTTCCACTACAATATATGTGTGTGTGTGTGTGTGTGTGGGGGGGGGGGACTTGATGCTTGTTATTATGCTGTCCAATTAAAAGTGATATGGCAATCCAATTAAACATGGTGAAACTGCAATATGGGAGCGAAACGTGTTTTTTCCTTTTTTCCTTTTTGTGATTCACCTCCCCCACTTCTGCCCTGCAACACGCACAAAGGTTTTTAATTAAACCAACCGGCAGATCGTCCCAGAGTTGGCTCTTTGTGAGTTCGTAGGATGGCATGCTCAGGTCAAACTTGGGGACCGGAAACCCGGGAATGGTGTTGTGCAGGTGAAAGCCGAAGGTTACAAGCCAGCTATTTATATCTGGGGAAAAATAAATCAACAGTTTGGTTACTTATGTGTCTGTATTTCATTAAGGTACTTTACTTTGTATCATTTACTAACACTGTAAAATAATATTTTACAGTCAAAAGTTCAACGGTTTATTGCTCACCTGCGACGTATTCTCTCAATTCGTGCACTTTGCTGATGGGGTTGTTATTTCTGAACATGTATAAATTGAAAGGGGCAGGCTCTTTGCCAATTCTCTTCCACGTGCCGACGTCGGGGATAGTCCACCTGCCGGACATGATGTCGTAATCCCTCTCCCCGAAGTGCAGCAGCTTGGTAAGCGGGTCGTACAGGCCCCCGTGGAACCCAAGGACGAGCTGGAAGTCCGGGTTGGAGTCCAGGTAGACCTCCCCGTAGGCCGTGTACTGCACCTGTTTGACCAGCAGGCCGTTGCTGGTGAACACGGCCAGGGGGGTTCCCGTGTTGTCGCAGGCGATGTAGAACTCCTCGCCACTGCTGATCTCCATGGCAAACAGGTGGCCCTGGAGGTCGTAGTAGAGAGAGGTGATCTCCGAACTGGAGTGGTTGTACACGTGCGTGATCCGCGCGGGGAAGCTGAGGTCCGCGTAGAAGTACTGCAGGTGCTGGCCCAGGCTGGTCTTGGTGGACACCCTGCGCCCGAGCCCATCGTAGCGGTACTGGATGGTCCAGCCTTTGCCCTTGCTGTAGACCCGCACCAACAGCCCCTTGGAGTTGTACTCAAAAATCTCCGCCCCCCTCTGGCGCAGGAAGCCGTCCTCATCCATCCTGTACTGGACGTCCCCGAGGCGGGTGATGCGGTCCCTCAGGTCGTAGCGCAGCGGCAGCGGCCGGGCGCTGTTCCCCGGGTTCAGCAGGTGCAGGTTCCCGTTCAGGTCGTAGGTGTACCTCCACGTGACCTTCTCGTTAAGGTACACCGTCTGCAGCTGGCCGTCCACGTCGTACTCGTAGCCGTACTTGGTGGTGTTGGCGAACGGGCCGATCTTGATCTCCCGCCGCACCACGCGGCCCACGTCGTCGTACTGGAACGTGATCCAGTACATGAGCGAGCGGAAGATCTCGTACTGGATCTCCTTGATGCGGCCGTGCGCGTCAAAGTGCTTGGTGTAGGTCATGACGGCCGTGGAGATGATCTGGTTGATGTCGTAGTAGATGACGCCGAACTTGCCGAACTGCTCCACCTTGCCCGAGATGTCGTCGAACTGGTAGAGGTCGATGGGCAGCGGCGTCTCGTTGATGACGCCCTGCACGCTGGTGACGCGCAGGCTGCCGTCGTAGGTGTAGTCGAAGCGGGCGTTCACCATGCCGTCCTCGCTGAAGCGGAAGATCTGCCGGTCCACCAGCGGCCCCACCTGCCGGTAGCGGATGGAGCAGATGAAGCCCTCGTTCTGCAGGTTGACGGTCTTCAGCACGCCCGCCGCCTCGTCGTGCGTGAAGCTGACCCGCGTGCTGTCGTACAGCACCTCCGCCAGCTTGTTCTGCCGCCGGTAGCGGTACAGCACGCGGCGGCCCGTGCCCAGGTGGGACACCCGCAGCAGGAGGCCGTCCTCGCTGTAGTCCACGGCCACCGAGGCGTTGCTCTCGGGCGGGTGGTACAGGTTCCTGTAGTAGCCCACCGAGCGCAGCGTCTGCATGGTGTAGCGGGCCACGCTGGGCATGGTGACCGCCGCCAGGCGCTCCAGCGGGTCGAAGTCGAAGATGTACTGCCGCTGGCTGTGCAGCAGGAGAACCATGGACTGGAGACACAAGGGGGGAGAGGAAGCCATGAGCCACGTACAGTGAGCTATACAGGGGGGGGGCAGGGTAGTCTAGGGGGTACGGTGGTCGTCTCCCATCGGGAAAGTCGTGGGTTTGAATCCCTAACAAGCACAGCCTACCTGTAAGATGTCTAACCCCTACCTGCTCCCTAATACTGTAACTGTACTCGCTGTAAGCCACTGTTGTTGTTGTTATTAGTTATATTTAAATAAGGAGGTCAGATGTGCCTTATACATTTTTGCTTTTTCATTGGCATTTAATCATTACTATAATATAATGACGTTATGGATTCATGCCAGTAATGTATAACGTTCTGACTTTCTACATCTAATGGAACATTTCATGTGAGTGGGTCCGCTAGCAAGCCTGCTTGCGCTACGACCGACCTCCAGCACAGGAAACAGTCCAACCTCGCGTGAAGTGAACACAATTATGAGTGGGGAGGGGGGGGGGGCATCAGCATCTTCTTTTCATTCCTAAAATCCCATCTGGACTTATTTTATTAATTCATATGCACTTTGGATTGCGGTGTTAACGCGTCATGCCCAGTCGCCCGTGGCTCTGCGAGTGGGGCGGCGGGTGGTTCCCCGAGTGCTCCGTGTTCCCTGTGTCAGAGTGTTAACACAGCTTGCCCTGGTCACGCAATGACAACGCCCTGCCGAGAGCTGCTGAAAAACCTCCCCGAGCGTTCACAGCCTCAGTGCCGTGCGCGCTCAGCGCCGTGCGCACTCAGCTGTGCGCCCTCAATCGCTTTGTGTGTTTACATAAAAACACACAAACAAAAATAGGGCAGCATTAGATCACATACGCTTGCTTCTTTACTGTGTTTCTGTGCTGGTAGTTTGTATGTGACTTACAATGACATGGTGCTATTACATGGAGCAGGTAGGGGTTAGGCATCTTGCTCAAGGATGCTTACAGGTAGGCCGACTCTGGGGCTCGAACCCACAACCTTCCGGCTAAAAATGGATAAAAGTGTCTGCTAAATTACCTAATTGTTACAGTACATTTTATTGTGTGTGTGTATAGCCTATATATATAAATATATATTTTTTTGTTTGTTTATTTTTTATTGAATTTAACCAGTGAATCTATAATGGCGGTTCGCTCCAGCTTCCCTGGCATCGTTAGGCACCCACCCCAAACGCCCCCCCCCCCCCCTCTGCCAGCCTCACCCTCTCCAGGTAGGTGTAGCTCCAGGCCTTCCCGTCGGCGAACACCCGCGACACCAGGCGGCCCTGGCTGTCCATCTCCAGCCTCTCGGTGGTGGGCCCCCGCTGCAGGGCGCTGATCTGGCCCGTGCTGCTGCGGGTCACGTTGACCGGCAGCAGCTTGCTGCTGGGGACCCACAGCACCGGGTGGCCCGCCGCGTCATACATGATCTTCAGGAGGAACTTCCTGTGGTCGTCGTAGATCTTCTCCGTGCGCAGCGTGCGGTCGTAGTCCACCGACAGGATGTTGCGGCCGTTCACCTGCGAGGGGGGCGGGGGGGTTTTAGGGGGGGGGCCGCAGACACGTTAATCACGTCAATAGACGGACACAGGCTGTCAATAGGCTGTCAGAAAGCTGGAGTTATGTGGGTGTTAGCGTTAAGGGTTCGCATGCGCTTGTTTGGCTGCCTTGTAAAGCCTCGCGCAGCGGCGTCACGGCGACACGAGAGATTAACGGCCTCTTCACGGCCTCATTAAACGGAGGGACGCGCTGGCAGGGGCTCAGGTGTGCTTAAATCACAGCCCCCTAAATTTAGCGGAGACAAAAATTGCTTTGAGGCGAAGTTACAACCCTGAGTTGGGTTCATAAAGTGAATTGTAAATCCTGGTGTCACTTCGGGAGGAATAGCAATAAGAAGATGTGATCTAATATCCAGCGGTGGAATATTGATATCGCCTTGATGGTGAAATGTTTACATGACCCAGAGAACCCACCTCGGAAAAAGAAAACATAAATCTAGAGTTTAAATAAGTACAGGATGCAATTACGTAACATATGCTACGGGGCTGAACATCTCGTATTGTACGCCGCATGCAGGATTTAGTGCAGACAGTTTGAACCTTTCTGAACCAGGCAGCAGGTACATACTCCTACGTACCCCGTGAGCCATACATTAGCTCATGCCATGTTCTCTATCCCTGGCATAGGCTGGCATCCCTTTAGTTCGCTTAAACTATGTAAAGTTGGAAACTCACTCTGAGCTTGCGTCCAAACACGACCACTTTCCCCCTGGCCTGTTCTTTGCGGAACCGCCATTCCACCAGGTTTTGCCCACCGTCCCCCGGCAAGCTCATGTTGCGCCGTGCCACCGTGGGGTTGGCTGCGCCCGCCAGGATGTGGGGCTCTGTCTGGTAGTGGGTGTCCATGCCGTTGGCGTAGGTTATCCTCAGGGAGTTGTCGTAGCCCACCTGGAAGCTGCTCCTGCACTGGTCTGGTGGCGGGAGAAGAGAAGACTGCAATTAAACACACGACTGAATGCATAATTAATGGGGGGGGCGACGTGGTGTTATTGATGATCGCCAGAGCAAATGATGGGGTGCACATGCTGACAACTAAAGTACTTATTATTTCACATGACTCCATTCTCACATCAAAAGCACGGCGGTGAAAAATGCCTCAGCAGTAACTAGGACATCTGGCGCCATGGAAACAATTTAGATACAAGGCTGACGGTTCTCCTTGACACACACACACACACACCCACACACACACACAGGCAGACAGAGAGCCATCATTTACACGGCTGTCTGTCACTTCCTGCCGGATGATACACGGCTTAAGCTTACTCCACGTTGCCCCGGTGACCCCTGAAAACTGACAGACAACCGCGTTAAAAATGGCCGCCTGCAGAGCTTGTGCCGGCGGCAGGTAGGTTGAAGGGAAACGAGCCGCGTGGCCTTACCCTGGGCCAGGGTGTAGAACGCACGGACGGTGGAGGCGTTGGTTGTGATGCTTATTTCCTCCTCTGTCAGGGAACTCTCCACGTCCACCGTCAGAGCGCTGTATATGTCCGTGTACAAATTATTCACCATTCCGGTGGGGAATGTTACGTTCATTAGCCTTCCTTCACTGTCGTAGCTGTTGGGAAGAAAATAATGTGAAATGACAAGGAGCGTGAAAGAAATGTTGAAAGAGCTGCGCTCACAACAGTGCACTCAGCTATTGAAGCCCTCTCAACTGTTGAATAAAACCATTTATTTTCTTGTAATTTAAATGTCATGTTTTGATTATCTTCTTTTTTTTAATGTTCCATTTTCTAGCGCATGACTGAAGGGGCCGCCACATTAACGCAAAGCGTTAATCAAACATGAGAGTGGATGGGTGACACATCCCATCCATTATCACTTCTCAGATTAGAAAACACCAACCTGTTCTAAATTCCGTAATTGGGATGATGGATGTGTCATTAAATAGTTTGGTTATATTAGTTACACTGTAGATATCACTTGTGACAGAACAGGATAAGGCTTGACGTGGGGTGATTTACAAACGGAGCGTCAAACTATCGCCAAGGCAGTCAAACAAAGCATATTTACATGAAGGACAAACTGGCTCTCGATTAACTCTGTTAGCTTGAGGTCATTTGATTAGTTATTAGATGAGTTTAGTTTGACCTTCTTCTTTAAAATGTTGACATCTTAAAATGCTATTATAACCTGCACTTGAGATTAATCTCCAAGCCATCTGGCCTCTATAACAATTAATGAACGAAATGAACAGTTTTAATCAAATCGAAGAAAGAAAAAGGTCTATCCTTTAGGAATGTTAGGTTATTAAAGGTCTAACTAGGCTACATTTATAGACCTGGGGCCAAATTTATAATTAGGTTTCAATTAATTATGAACCCTACAGCAGTTAGCAGGTAAGTTGAGTTACCAATTATAGACTAAAGTAGTTTGGCTGTTGGGGCGTGCACGCACACAAGCACACGTGCACACACACACGTTACTTTTAGCATCTCACCTCCCCCGAAACAGTTTGTTAAGGCATACAAATGTGAATACGTACTGTTAAAAATAACAGTACAGGTTACACACCAAGGGTATATTGTGACACTATGATTTCCTACTCTGAGCAAACACTTTAACGTAGCCTACTTTGCATGGCATGCGGGCTGCAATAAAACAAGATATGGTTCTAAAACCATTTAATAACAGGAAGCTTAACTACATTTTAACTTAAAGCCCCATTGAACCTGTGATTGATTTTACTTTTACTTGGACCACTTACCTACATTTATTATGACATAATTACCTTCGGTACTCGAGTATACTTAACGCCAGTATTTTTACTTTTGCTTTTACATGTAAATCACTCACTGCTGGCCTCGATGTAAGGACACTATGCAGCATATATACTGTACATTACAGTCTAACTAGCACCATAAAGACACTATGCAGCATATATACTGTACATTACAGTCTAACTAGCACCATAAAGACACTATGCAGTATATATACTGTACATTACACAGTCTAACTAGCACCATAAAGACACTATGCAGTATAT
>JAODLI010000002.1:150676-162112 GCA_027575585.1 Percopsis omiscomaycus | reverse complement strand
AAGACTGTCTGACTAGAGGTGGTCACCCTAGCAACACACCAGGGCCAGCGTGAAGGCCAGGACAGCTACTGTACTGTCGCTTTAAGACTGTCTGACTAGAGGTGGTCACCCTAGCAACACAGCAGGGCCAGCGTGAAGGCCAGGACAGCTACTGTACTGTCGCTTTAAGACTGTCTGACTAGAGGTGGTCACCCTAGCAACACAGCAGGGCCAGCGTGAAGGCCAGGACAGCTACTGTACTGTCGCTTTGAGACTGTCTGACTAGAGGTGGTCACTGTCACCACAAGGTCACCACAAGGTCATGGGCCATGGCCATCAAGGATGCGGGCTTCTTGTGAGGTGCATGTATTTTTATTAATGATGATGTCTTTGTTTCTCTTTAGTGTTTTACTGGCATTTATTTGCACAGATTGGGACAATAATGAGGTGGCTTTATTTTTTTAATGAATATTGTGAGTTGTTTTTCTGTGTTTATAGTTTTACATATTTTGTTGCCAGTTATTTGCAAAGTATGAGATTAAAAAGATGTTTATGCGTGTATAAATGCTTAAAGAACTTCTGATACATAAAATATATCACAAAAAAGGTCATGGGTTTGCCTATCTTTAAGCATCCCTTCAAGATGAAGGAATGCGTGAAGATCTTATTCATTCAATCAATATCTGGCTTCTGAGGCTGGTGTTGCTTCGAGATAATGGGGGAAATAATACAAGGCTTTCTTAAAGAAAACAAAAAAGTATATTTAAAAATTGGTGATTAACACAGGAATGTACTCTCAGCCACACGGGGTATCTTACACTGATAAATGTATTAACTAGTTTCACATTGTGCCTTGGGTTTTGTTGAGAAATATTTTTTGTAAATGTGCAAGTAGATACTTTTCCATTCCAGTCATACGCTACAGTATAACTGATGTCCCTATTCGGGGGGTATTTGGAAAGTGATAAGCTGATAATTGTCGAAGTGGGGATTAAAACATAGACTTTCCTGTTCTGAGTTTATCCCTCCGACGGACGACCCCTGAAGCACAAGTCATTTTAGCACACATTTTAGCAGAGAGAAACGTCAATATTTTAAGCTCTAACTTTCTGTAATAAATTGTTGCCGCAACCGTTTACACGTAAAACTCTTGGCCAAAATATTGGCCAAACACGGAATTGACGTTAGTTTTACTGTTAAATATAGTCTAAAGCTCTCTGGGTACGAGGGTCTGCCACAGGCCTGAAGTGTAAAATGAAACCCCATATATCTATCCATCTATGACAATGCCCCTAACTTTATCTGGGGGAAAAGTAAACATGAGATACTAGTCCAAAGTTATAATGCGCATCAACCACATTTGCCCGCATGTTGCTGAATAAAACACTCCATTACAACACCACCATGTCTGGCCTGGCCTTCACATGTATTACTGTGTCGTTTAGAACTGTCAAAATGCTCCTAAATGCTCCTCATCCAGACGGTGATTAATAATAAAACACAGCGGCTCCAAGGCTGCCTGCTAGCCACAGCTCTGTGCCAACCCTTATTGGACGCCTCCGGACTGTATCGTCCAGCCAAAATCCTGTATTTACTGTCTCACACCAAAGAGCTTATTTAATTAGCAGAACCTAACATTGGTAGCCCTTTGTTTTAATGTTTACCAATTCAGGTCAGGCTGCTTGTGTCTCCAGAAACAAAAGAAATCCTTGTGGAATAAGATGTTACATGACGTAGTTGCCACATGATTAAATAAATATATAAAATTTTTCATTACATTCTGCCTACCTAGAGTGTTTTACTTGCCGCTCATCCACGATACAAGATAATGTCAGTAGTACATTGTACATCTGAATAGTGGGAGGTAAATAGCGGAACGTTAAAGCCCCTGCAATGAAGCGAAATCTCTTGTTGAAACTAAATGTAGTTAGCAAACGATGCTAGCTGCTCGGTGAAAGCAACGTTTTGAAACTTGTTGAAAGAAAGCAAAGCAAGTTCTGGTTTTGCACCGCAAGTGGCCTCGAATAGCGGCAGTATTTGCACTACACACCACACAAACCAGACACAGCTCATAATGAAACAGCCCAAAGGCAGCAAAGGTCAAGCTAAAGAAATGAAACCCTGTTGCAATTTCATTCTCAACATCTAATCCACTCTATAATTTACCATATTGAGGACATTCATATACGCCTGAACACATCAATTGTAATACAGTATGATTAAAGGTCTTGGCTTTTAATTTTTTCATTATTCATTTGCATCAGCTCTGCAGCTCTGTTAATGGAAAAGGAGAGAAATGACAAGGGACATAAATGTTTAAAAAGAATGGTGCTACATTACCGCTGAGAGCTGTCTTGGCATTGCAATACTGTCGCATATTGTCTTGTGGCAAAACAATACTTTTATGCCACCCTGTTTGCAGGGAGCCTGCAGAGGCAGTTGGACAAAGCAGGGCGTTGCCAGGTACAGCACAGAAGAAACTGGTGTGTTGGATTGGCTGCACGCTGCCGCAAAAATGCCCCAAACACAACGAGCGAGCCAAATAATTTAACTGGCTGAAGGTGCTGAAGGAGTCACATTGTACGAGAAGAACATTCCCGAACCAGCACTAGTTACTTCAAAACAAGCCCTCAAGCTGGGAGAAGTTAATTTACACTCCTTCCTTCATGACCTAAAAAAAAAACCTCATCTCTTTATTAATCACTTTCTGTCTGCCTCTCATGAAATCCTGCCCCTTTCTTGATATCTGCTCTTCTTGAAAAAAAATTTCAGGAATTTTTAGTTATATTTAAATTCCCCTCTAACTCTACTTCACTCTACAGACACATACGCAGTATATACATTAGGTACTCAGAACAGAACAGAGACAGAATCTACTAGCTAATTGTACTGCTGCTCTGTTATGAATAAGAGTATCAAATATTCTGGTAGATGGAAGGAGAAAAGCGTGAGAGAAATGAAAAGGTATGTTTAGGGGGGTCTGCGGATGCTCAATATGCAATGATTCATTTCGCCACGGCTGAGATATACCGGTTATGTAATGAATAAGCAGTTATGTAACCCTGCATTAAAAATCCTTAATGAGTCACGGGCGTGTGACCTCAGGAGGCCACCAGGTGGAGCAGCGGCATGAGGTCGGGCGAGCCACTGCAGTAAGTAAACAACCCACCTGGTTTACGTCCATGCTGTTGTCGCAGGTGAGGGGGCGGGCCGACGTCAGGTCGTTGGAGCCCAGGAAGGTGGAGATGATGCCATTCTGGTCCACCTTGCGGATCGTGGTGCCGTCCACAAAGTAAATCAGGCCGTTCTTGTCCACGGCTACGCCTGCGGAGACACGGGCGAGGATGAGGATGAGGGGGGGATTTGAAAAAAAGGAGAAGAAATACCGCATCCATGCTCGCATGACTCAGTAGACGGAACACGACGGATACATGTGTCTAGCTTGCCTTCCCATTATTCAGGTCACTGCAAAAAGCACAGCCATCAATAATGCATGTGCTGCTTTTCTGCTATTAAATAATTTCTCAGGCAGAAGTGGGAAATGCTGTATTTACAGGGTCTACAGTGTGCTTGCTCGGTCTTTTAACCCCTCCCCTCCCCTCCCCCAGCTCTAAACTAAAAACAGATCTGGGAGGTCAGGTGTCCAAAGTGTGTTTGGAGGGGGGTGGGGGGGAAAATAATCAAACCTCCGGAAATCATCAACAGCCTCCGTTAGAGGGATAGATGGGAGGTGGAAATGATAGCTTTGACCCAATCTGAGACCGATCTGCAAAAGGGGGCGGGGGGTTGATAGACAGGCGGTTGCCAGGGTGACGTCCTCGGAGTGATTAGAGCCAAATTGGCCCAGGGTTCCGCACCGCGGCCGATCCAGAGGGGTAGCCATTTGTCCCACGTGGGGAACATGCATTAACAGGCCCCAGCAGCAGCCCCCCCCCCCCACCACCACAGTGTCACCGGGCTGCCTAAACGAGACCGGCACCTGTGGGAATTCAATTACATCTCACATGCAGTTAGAATCTTTTTCACTCCATTTTGTTGAAATTCTGAGCAACGAAACACCTCCGCGATTCTCGGGGAGACGCGCTGGCGGCGCAGGAGTGTTCCGTTACTTTTCCGGCCCATAAAAAAGAAAAGAAAAAAAAAGGCTTTGAATCAGCTTTATCTCCGGATTTATCTCCAGAGTATGATTTCTCTCGGAATGAAATCTTTAAAAGCTGCTGCGGGAGGTGAGTGGCTTGGTTTGACCCGTGGCAGTGTCTGCACAAGATTGCTTTCTGCTAAAACATTGACGAGTCGAGGGAGCTCTCGGCCCGTCCTGGGGAGCTGGCTATCTGACAAGCTGGAATTCTGACAGATGAAAAGTGTCACATTTGAGCAGAGTTCAGCAAATGTCGGAGGAAAATAGAGCCATCTGCTGCCTCGTCTCCGGTCTTAGCTGTCGCCCACTCCGTCGCTACAGAGTCGTGCTTTAGGACTGCCTCCAAGCAAACCTTTAAACCCTCCCCCCTCCCCCCTGCCGCTGAAGCAGAGCCATTAGAGCTGGCGTCAAACTAGGCAAAAACAAATCAGCTTAGGCCTTTTGATCATGACAATTCCTGGCGAAGTGAGCAATCCTGTTACAGCAGTTTACACGGGCTTACCGCTTCTAATAGGTGAACAGTGTGCACCAACTTAAGGCAAGTGGATATCCTGGCCTCTACCATTTCAGGTTTAAACGTCTGGACACTAACCCGCTGTGGCATGGCCCTGGATGAACCTGAGGCCATGGGCTCAGAGTGTCTTCTGAGCCACAGGTCCATTGCCTAAATGTTACTCTACTGGCTATTTACTTGGTTCAATTGGTGTTAAAATGTTGTGTTGTGCGAGGCCTTTCCTTATAAGTCGCTTTGGATAAAAGCGTCTGCTAAATGACCTAATTGTAAAATGAAATACATCGGTTTAGAGCAGTGGTTCTCAACTGGTCTAACCTCAGGACCCACATTTGTCCTTGGTCATTACATCACGACCCAAAAATGATTTAATTACTGAACCATTTACATTTTTTTACAGTAATCCACAATGTCTATGTGCACTGTTCAAAATGCCTTTACACCTTTCAAAATAAGAGTGCGCCATAAGAAGTTCTGTAAATAAAAGTTAGACTTTTTGACGGAGCCGAAGCACGCGTCCATGACCCACTCCAGACCAGTTCGTGACCCACTTTTGGGTCGGGACCCACCAGTTGAGAAACATAGTTTTAGAGGAACTACTTTGAGCAGCAACCGTACCATGGCAGTGTTAAGAGTAGAATTCAGAGGAACACAAGAGGAACACAATTGGACGATGGAGCACACACTCACATGCACACCCTATGCAGTGTGTGAATGTTACGGGGACCCGTCTTTTCCCTGCTCTGTCCCTCTGCGGCCAATAAAAACACACTACCACTTGAGGTATTTCCTACATATTGGATGGAAACACTGAATAGTCTGTGATTCTATAAACACCAAAAATGGCACTAGCCCTTGGATATTTAGGACATTTTCACAGGTCTTAGTTAACCTCGCTATACTGATTCTTGTCATCAGTGGCTTTTGTCTAAGCATCACAACTTGAACCTCCATTTTGCAATCACCAGTAAGCTACCGTCACCCGCGTAGCAGAGCCTAAGTCTCATATTGCACCCAAGTCCAACTCCATTAGCGATGGTAAATCCTAACTGGTGATTCATGTGTTCTGGCCCCCACAGCTTCAGTAGAACATCTTCATTAGCGTCAAGCGATACCTTTGGGTCCGGTGAGGGAGGCCTCTGTGGCCTTGCCTCCGTCGCCACAGTGGTTCTCGTCGAAGGGCAGACAGTGTTCCCCGGTCCCCGCCACCACCTCCGCGTTGGACTGCAGGTCCTTGGAGCCCGTCAGGGCCTTGGGCCGGTAGATCCTGCGCGAGTTGGTGTCCGACACGTACAGCTGGCCCGTCACCGGATCGGTCGCTAGGTAATACCGGTGTGCTGGATTGTTACTGGTTGGAGGAGAGTTAAAGTAAAACAATTGTAATTTTGAACTGACTGACAAAATTCAATGAAGCGCAATAATGTGGGAAACGATTCAACCACACGATCCAACTGACACAGCTCACCTGAGCAAATTAGTAAACTACATGCCCACAGAGAGGAAGAAAAAATAATAATATATACACTCATATATATACACTCATTCATCTCTATTGTCAATTGTTTTAGCAGCGTGCATTATATTATGAACCATACTGTGTAATCTGAGCAGCAAATAAAATAAGAGAAGATAACATTTTGTTAATCCCTGGGGCGATAAATGGAATTACTAACATTACTCTTTCTATTTGGATTAAAAGGATTACAAAACATATATAGCCATATTTATTCAATTGATGTACTTATAATTTAAAGTCATCATTTAGAATCATTCACTTGCACACACAAACTCAAATTGAACTTAGTGACTGCCGTCCCAGTGCAAATGTTGACACTTATTTCAAATTCATGTCAGGCACAAATCATATCGCTTCATGCAAAATGGAGAAAATAGGGTCCCGTGAACCAAAGCCAGCAAAACATCTATTCTTGTGACACATGAAAAGGAGAAGGAAAAACAAAGTGAGAAAAGTGAGAGCGAAAAATCAAAGTCAACGAGAAAATGTAGCAGGACATGAGCAGAGGGAGCTGTCAACGTGGTCAGGCAGAGATGTCAACTTTGCAGTTTGCTAAATCATTTTTATCTATTAATATTCCCCCATGAGGAGAAGCCTTTGGAAATTACTAGATTGATTAGGTTATGCTAGGCAACAACTGGTCGCATTGTGTCTCATCTGCTCATTTGCATTCATGTAACTGTCTTCAAATGGATGTAACCCATTCAGGGTGCGTTAGCAAATGTGACAGAAATAAGTTTGTTGAAGAGAAAAACACATGTTGGCTTGTTGCCGTGCTAGTTCAGATAAGCAAGGCAAGATGAGTTTCAAATTTGGAAAAATTCCCATTACAGTATCATCTCCTATGTCTGTTTTAATTGAAGAAACTGAACAAACTTAAAACAGAATTAATTAACCTTTTCTAGTAGGTATTTCAACAAAAAAGGAAGTTGAGGCTTCATTAATCAGCGCAAAATAAACATTACCATCAAGTAATAAACAATGGTTCGGTGTACTCAACCTTAATGGCACCCCAGTCAATACCAGACAGCTTTAAAAGTGGACAGTAAAGCAAAGGCAACATAAATATGAAACACAGCCAAACATCAATATAAGACAATGGGAATGGAGTCATCAATCATGACAGCTATTATGAGTTGCACTTAATGCTTAAATATAGCCGACTGCCATGAGGTTCCTATAAAATCATCGATGCAAGCTCATTTAAAGGCCCCATATCATTGCAATTTCCGAATGTAATTTTTGACTTTTCTCCTTTCAAGCTGAATATTCTATTTCAGTTGGTGTTGCACTTTTTTCTAACATGCCCTCATTTGATTAGATCTGCCTGGGAGTGGGAGGATAAGACAGAGGCTGGTTACATTCCAGAAGTGATATCACACCTGGGGTCAAATCACTATGATATTTTAGAGATAAATTCTGGATAAATGAGATGAAATGACAAATTAGTCTAGCGCCCCCTTCAGGTCCCTTCAGACAACACAACTGACCATGCAGACTTTTATGACAGGGGACCTTTAAACAATATGTTGGCAGATTTATTGGGACACGGCGAGAACAATGAGGCAACATGTACCCAGTCAATTCACATACCTGTGTCTAAAGTCTTTGTTTCTTTGGGAAGGCCCATCAACAGGAAGGGAAAGGGTGGGGGAAGAGAGATGAAGATCATTAAAGTGTTAAGAGCTGAAAGAATACTTTGACTCTGAAATCCACTTGCGTATTTTACACATTTGATAATTTGTCAAGTGAATGCTCTGTCTGTCTGATAGTGCCTTAGATTTATTAGGGTGTAGCCAAGCGGCAACCTCCGGTGCTGAAAAATGAATCCAACGAGGAAGTGCCAAAATCTGCAGTTCCTCGAACGGCCTCTTGAGGCTGGCTCCAAAAGCGAGTCAATCCCCATACACCCCCATGTTAAAATGTCCAACTTTACAGCAGAAATATCTACGTTTACAGCCTGGTACAAAAAACGGTTTTGGTCTCTATAGCTAGTTTCCCCGTTCATGACAACTGTACGGGGGGTGAATGTTTTTATAACTCATCAGTTGAAATGATATTAAGCCATCAATTTATCCATCCATTATACACAGCCGGGAATTAGGCGGGAGTCTGATACTGCCAAGATGGCGATGGCCCGAGCCGGCACACTTGGCTTCAAACCCGTTCTTCAGAAAATCTATGGGCGACGTAACGGAGGGTTTGTCCACTTATTTATACAGTCTATGGGTGTAGCCTAATGTCTTTTTTGTGAACGCTAATTCTAGATTGTACCACTGGAGACGTCCACTTCATAAATTACAGGTTCGCAAAGCAGCATTCCTAAAAACAGACTTATTTACCTGATTTCTGAATAAGAAAACACAGGGCATTTAAAAATAATAATAAAAATGTTAAGCACTTTGTAGTTAGCAATTATTGACTGTTTAAAGAGTGATAACTTTTAGATTATTGTAAATATTAATTGTTTTGAGGAGCGAATTATACACTTTCCAGTAATGTTGTGAAGTAATTTAGGCTACTTTGGATAAAAGCATCTGCTAAATGCTTAAATGTAAATGAAAATGTAAAAATAAAACCAGAAACAAACATGTTTCAGTAGAGGTAAAGTTAAATAAAGTAAAAGAGGAATAAACACCGAAACCTTTCCCATGGCAGGAGTGTAGCGATGACAGTATAAACAAGTGGAATTCAGAAAGTCAAAGTACTCTGACAAAAGTGTTGAAGACAGCCAATACAAAAAGCAGCAGATAATGAAGGATTCTGAGGAGAAATTGAAGGGGTGAGGCAGTGTCTTAAAGCTACTCCAGTAGCTCTAATCCACAGACGTGGCAATATGGACTCCCCCTTCCGGGAGGGCCCTCTTGTTGGAATAGCCATGGTGAAACCTGTTACACAGGCCACTAAATTCAGTATCTAAATTCACTTCACTCTGGAAGCAGTCGATGCTGCAGTAAGAAATAGGCTCAGTGTGTTGAACTCCACGTGTTCCCAGGGATGTATAGCGCGAGCATGCATTATACATTTCCTGTGGTGCAATTAAACCCCTTTGGCCTTTGCATACGTAGAGTAGACTGTCTACAGAAGCGTGGGTAAGCAGAAATTCTGCAGCCAGTGAATATTTGGAGGATTATGCAAAGTCGTTTTTTTGTGATCCGATGTTGGAAAAGGTTTCTCTGTTAAATCAAAATCTAACATGTCGTGTATGGTAGCACGCCAATATTTCTCCTGAAGTTGAACTGAAAATTGAAATCTCTTCACTTACAGTATAAAATATATACATTCAAATGATATTCAAGTTATTGTGACTATTTTTCAAAAGAAGGCAAAACAATATTTTGGAGATGCTTTTGAAAATAGCATCTAGGCATTCAGAGGGGCATTCAGATGACATATCTCCAGCACTGAGCCTTCTCTTGAACTGTAGTCTCTCTTGTTACAAGGTATTAGATGGCAAAGTTTTATTATCTAATGAGCGGGGTGAATTGTCTGTCCTATTATACCATTCAGTCTTGGAGGATACATCGTGAGATTAGCTGGTAATTGGTAGATTTGATGGATTGTGACAGAGAAAAAATCTACGGCATTGGTGTGAAAGTTTCATAAAAATAATTATTGTGTGAGTAATTCAGATTACAATGGTTAGTCAATGTTAGTCAGTGTCTTTGTTAATGAATAACAGCAGTTAGGAATCATATGCCTTGCTCAAGGGTCCTTTTGCAAGAGAGGGGAGGAGCGGTTAAAAAAAAAATCTAAATTGGTCTGAGAATTGAAATGATCACATAACCAGTTATCTCACTTTAATTCTAAGCTCCATTTACCTAGAATTGGCTGCAAAGGTATTGGGGTCTAATAAACAATTTAATCCGAGGACAGTTTTCATATGTTTGTCAAATGTGTGTTTAAGGGAGGACAATGGCCAGTTGAATCTGGTATCTGTTATTTTTAAAACCTGCCAGTTGGCTAAATGAAATTCATTAACGTGGGAAGCCAACTTGGCTGGAGAGGGTAACTCGATTACACGCTAAAGACAGGATACCTTGCCTAATTACGGAGATGGACAGGAAAAGAGATTCTGAATTTTAATGGGTAGTGAAACGGATGTCTGAATATCCCTTTAAGAACCTTTTGAAGTTTTGAAGTTTTGGCCAGAGTGTAGAAGCACAGTGCATTTTAAAATTCTGCTACTTTGATTTAAGTTTTCTCCAGAAATCTGCAAGGGTGCTTCTTGGGTAGTGATGATTGCTGAAACTTAAATAGAAAGAAAAAAACATGACACATGATGATAAAGCAGTAGTGTGCAGTTGTGTGTTATTTTTAGCCACAGAGGGCAAGCTTAAGCTTATGTGGTTCCCTGGTAACATGACACTGAATTGGGTGTCTGCATCCAATCATGTTTCTTGAGCCCTATTCGGACGGGATTCGTTTTACATGGGGAGGTGGAGTAATGTAATTTGACCACAGGCCCTCTGCAATATTTATGGCCGATTCACACGGGATAAGAAATCTCGGTGTAAATGACAAGAGACGGGAGTGGCTACTCGATTTACGCACTGCCGTCGCTCCCCAAAAACATTCGTAATACGTAGCTAGCTTGCGCTGCTCACACTGTGACTAAAAGACACGGCGCCAACCAGAGGGAAGAAAACTCGCAACTTGACCAAGGGCTGAAACTTTGTGCCTAGTTTCAGTTTGGGGCGAACGTCGCTTTCAAAAACAGTTTGAACAAATGGTACGTGACCACCTCAGGTGTTGTCATACAGCACCTGAGTTGTTTGCCACAGACTTGACCGACCCGAGGTATCGGTGCCATGCATGACAAAACAAACTGCCTCCTCGAGCGCCTCCATACGAAACACTTTTCCACAAGATATGATGGAATATTTACACGCGTCTATTCGCACAGGAACAGATAACCCGAGGTTATTTCTACAGCTCGTATTACAGAAGGTAAAAGGCACCGTAATATTTACTGACACGGGAGCACACAGTCCATAAAAATGACTGAAGTGGCGCATTCGGACGGGACTAAAATCACTGCAATAACTACACTACCCCACCTCCCCATTGTAAAACCCATCCCGTCCAAACAGGGCTTAGGTTGAGGAAAGTAGTGTCTCTTAACCAAGTGATTTCATGATTTCATGATCTCGGGGTGATCCCGGCAGATCTCTCCCAGGCCACGCCCAGTAAGCACCGTGGATGGGGACGTTTCCCTCTTAGAACATCAGGCAAAGCGAACCACCACTATCCCAATGTGTGAGTCAAACAAGCGACCCTTGACCCCCACCC
>JAODLI010000002.1:137872-149762 GCA_027575585.1 Percopsis omiscomaycus | reverse complement strand
CCCCCCCCCCCCCCCCCCCCCCACACACACACACACACACACACAGCGCCTCACCTGAGCTCCATGACGCTGGTGACGTTACCAGACGGGCAGATGCGGCGGATGTAGTTGAAATCCCCGACGTAGAGGCTTCCGTCGATGCCCCACGCCAGAGCCACTGGCGCCAGCAGCTTGTTGCCCTGGGCCTGCCCGTTGCAGCTGGGGCAGGAAATACTCCTGCGCCGGCCGTTGCCCATGACGGTGGAGATCACCGGGGGCTGGAGGGAGATGAACTGGTTCTCCCCGGTGCCTTTGTACAGAATGCCTGGAGAAACAAAAGGGCCCATTGCTCTCTATGATGTCAGCGTGTACATTAGTCACACTTTTCTGGAGCACACCAAACCAGGCGGGGTTTATAGGAAGGGTACAGTAATCTAGTCGATCATTTCTGGCCCACGGCTTTTCTTTGCAATCTCTGCCGTAGATAACGTCTCCAATCACGCACTTATCTTGACTTGAGCCACAACCAAATATATTCACAATTGTGCGGTTTTATAACTGCAAATAATAAAGATTAATATGGTTGCTGTTTTACTGCGTGAAATATATAAGGATTCTTCTTGTTTTAGAGCTCTTTAGAAAGATAGAAATTAATAAATAGCAAACTAATGAAGGTGTTTTCTTTGTTCGCCACAGTTTTAGTATATGTTACTCTATTATTTGCATACACCTCAAAAAAACTTTGACTAGCTTACTGTAATCCAATGACCTTTCAGCGAACATTAACAAGCCATTTTTAAAGTGCTGTAACAAAGCACTCGCGACCGAAGTGGAGCAGAGAGTGAATACAGCATGCTAGCCAACCATCAGTCTTATTGACAGACACTAATGCGTCTGTATCACGTTAGAACCACTTCACTCGGTTTGGAAAATCATCAACAAATAGCAGCATCTTTTATGTGCCATAATGTTTTGTTAAGCTTGACGGGGGGCTTGCTTTCCCCCAGTCACAGAGAGGCTTTAAACATGAAAGCTGTGCAATGCGATGGCCCTAAATAGCACAACATGCATTTCACTGAAGACTCACCGAATTTGGTGAGTCACTACAGATTAATATTTTAGCTGCGAATATAAGCTGTGTTTTTCCGCGGGGGGTGGGAGGATGAGGATGGCGCTATCCTCAAAGGAGTGGGGAGGGAGGAACAAAACATCAAAGCAGAAAATCCTCCACCATGTTTGAATTCGAGCCTTTGTCCTAATTAGCGGATCAATGACGCCACAGAAGGCCCACATAACGACGCTGTTCCGCAGGCCACTGGAACCCTCGTGAGCACGTAAAATCGACCGCGTCGCCGTGCCGTGCGCCCAAGCTCTCCAGCAGTTCCTTTCATTGATTTAATTGATTGGAAGGGCGAATTCAAATGAAGGCGCTGTCACGCGAGACTCCTGACAGGACAGTCCGACCGATCCGTCCTTTGAGAGCCTTATAAATGTGCCCGCTAACAAATGTGCCCAGTTGGCCCAGAGACGGCTTCACACGCACAACCTTGGGACTATAATTGAACTGTGATCCTGTTCTGTACTGTGTCTGTTCACGCAGTGAAACACACAAGTGTAATGAATCTGCGTGCGTCCTGCAGCCAGACCTGCGGCAAACAGCTTATGTATAAAGCAGCTAGTGTACTGTAAGTGATGGGGTGTTAAACACTCTGGTCAAGACAAACTCCTCGCTAAAATGGGGGTAAGCTAATGTACTGTGCAGGAGGCGGCTTAGCTGCAGTGGAATAGCACGCTGATAGACTGGCGGGGGCTTCAGCCGAGGAATCCCATCTAATGCTGAGGTCATTTTTGGCATGCTGCCACAGTCTCTTCCATTTACACTTCAATCAGAGTTTACAGTACACACGTCTGCCTCTAGGCTGGGAGACGGGCTAATGGAATGCATTAAACACACTGATCAATCATCAGCCCGTGTCTCTCACCCGATTTCATTATCTAATACACACATAATGATGTTATTCTCTGTTAGTTTCAATCCATCACACAGCACACACACACGCACACGCACATTAGGCTGCAGTAATGCTGGTCCGTTAGCGGGGTTCAGCTCCGCGCTCAGGGGCACGTGGACAGAACGCGGTGCTAATGACCGGCGTACAGTCTCACTTCCGCGACGATGGCGTCTCATTACGCATGTTCACTTCAAATGTGTTCCTCAGAATCATTAGCCAAGTTCACCATTACTTCATAAAGCGCTAATATGAGTCGTGTCACGGCAGAATTGCGATAATGCTGACATAACAAGGTGATTAAGCGTATAAATGTCAGCCTAAGCCTCTATACCTGACCCTCTCTAAAAAAAAAGAACAGGAATAAGCCGGCTAGCCTTGAGCAATGTCACCTTGGTGGCACATAAAGGATACAGAAGATTGGCAGGGGAGGAGGCTGCTTCTTAATTGCCACCTCTCCTTCATTGCTATCCTTTCTCAGTGTCGCTCTCTGATACAACACAGACTCCTGCCTAGCAGCCAAGGTAGGTGTTAGAAGCCCGACAGTGGAGTGTGGCTACGTGTCTGAAATACAGCAGCGTGTGTGTGTGTTTGAGCTCCTGGCGTGCTTTAAGACTGTACGCTGCTGAACTTCGGCGGTGCCCCATATAAGAATGGGCCATGTTACAATGGATAGAGACAAGCTGTAGATTGAGCAGAAAGCATATATACTTGTAATGGAGAGAGGGGGGGGGAGGTTCACACGACTAAAGCACAGGCGGCAGCAAATTGCGTTATCTGGTCCGACAGGCCCCGGAGAGGAGAGAGGGAGAGAGGGAGAGGGGGAGAGAGAGACACAGAGAAACAGCTTTAGCTAGACTCCCGCCAGAGAAGATGAGAGAAAGAGCCTTTACTGGAATATAGTTGAGCCCTTTAGATGTCGGAAGCCAAAGTCACACAGGAAAGAATGATAGCAGCTGGGATCGGCTGGGCTGTGGAGCAGCAGTGGGCTCCCACTTGCCACCGTGTTAGATGAGGACATTAGTCAAGGTTTCCAGCATTAATCAATCAATACGCAAGTAGCTGTGGAGGCAAACAGTGATGTTTGGATTCATCTCCGAGCTGGCCACGAATATTGAACAACGCTAGGACCCACGCGGCTCATACGTCCCCCAACGCCAGAAAGGGCTGAAACGGGGGAAAACGACAGTGAATAATGAATGGACTGCGCGTGCCTTCTCTCAACCTGTGCAGCGTCTGAGCGTGCACGACGATGGTGTCGCAGGACGGCGTTTGACTGCTCTGATGTTAGCATACCCTCACGCAAGCAGATCACAGCCTGACAATGCACACTGTTTTGGGAAGGAGCTAATAGGATTGTAGCATGGAGCCCTCTTGGCAACCGACTAAGCAGCTGACAGACAGGGGAGATGAGAGGAGAAAACACGGCTTTGCTTAACCATTATGGCTGAACCGCTTACATTTAGTCAGAATTCAGTTTGAGGGTCGGCTGTGTTTTAGCACAAGTGAAAATTGCAAAATAGCCTTAGGGCCCCGTAAAAGTATACGGCACACACACACACACACACACAAAACTAGGCCCCATCTGTGTGTTTTATTATTTATTTATTTATTTCTATTTCTGTCCTTACTTTTTCAGAGTAGAAGTACAACCCAACCTGGGATGGTTTTCAACCACAGCAACATAAACTCCTGCGATAAAAGCTAGACACATAATAATAAAAGGCACAACACGCATTAGCATATCACAGGATCGGGAGATAAAATCCACAGCGCTTCAATGTGTTGATCACAGCCTTATGCGGCAGCAAGCGCACCTCCAGCTGAGATGTGGGTGCTGTTGCTCTGAGACAGCCCGGATGAAACACAATGCAACAGCCGCAGTCAAGCTAGACGCGTATAATGTTCTTTATACACCCTTGAGAAACTTTGTGTCACGCAACGGCTTGACAGATTGGGTTCGGCTATGTGTCTGGTATTTCTAAATGTTCAACCAAACGGCAGGCCGTAAACGAGCGGCATTGTGGTGTGAATGTTCCCGCTATATGACGAACATGGACCATTACATATGATAACCATATGGAGACTAGAATAGCACACTTATCATTGAAGAGACACGTCTTTCGATCAGGATAACGCGACGTGTAGTTTTAAAATTTTTTATTAAATTCCCTTTTGTAATGTATTGTATTTTGTTATTATTTCAACTGCCTGACTGAACTTGTACCCTTAGGGGCTCTCATTGTACATTTGTACAGCTAAAATGAATAGCCACTTTGACCTGTTCATTGTCCAGAGAAAATATTAATATAAATATTTATGCAATGCCTATATACAAATACCGAAAGGTGCACCTTTATAATGTGTACTGTTTAAAAGCCAAAGCTAAGTTTCCTGGTGTAGAAGAGTCTGCTTTTATACTATCATTTAAAAAAAAAATTGTTTTTAGACAGGCTAATATGCGGGGAAGTGTGTCACAGCCTCTCTATGGTGATTATGTGACAATGGTATGGCTTTATGGGAGGCAATCCATTTCTGTAACAGAGTGTTGGTATAGCTAACGTCAGGTTGACACAGGAACACTCGAGCAGGGTTTTCCTGTGTCAACAGCCCAAATGCGATAAAAAAAAAAAATCAAGGAATGGTTTTCTCACACACACAATTTAGTGCGAATCCCGAGAGGTCACAGCTGGAATAGCGAAGACACATAAACATGCTCCATCATGCTTATAAATCCCATAACAGCTATAGATTGTGCACCTCTACTGCTAGAGCGTGTGGGGAGAAAGATTATTTACTGAGAGCATGGTATATCCCAGTTCTGTAGGATTTATGGCCTATTTAGCTTTCCATAGATTTCCAGCGGCACAAGGACATGTATCGCATATTGAACGTAGAAAGATCTGGAAATCCTAACTTTGCAAAACAAACTTTTTATTTAAAATGACTGATACAATAAACGACTAAATAATGTTTATTTGCAGTGTTATCTTCCGGAGATATATAATCTCAACGACTAAAAGATGACACTGAAATGATTAAGTGTTGCAGGGGGATTTGAATTTATCGACTAAATCCTCTAATATCTCAAACTTGAGGTTATACATGCAAATTTGGCGTGATATCAGTCAATGCTCCTGTCGGGAGACATTCTACATGTTTTACACAACAGCTGCAAGCAGGAAAGAATGAAGGATCGTGTCAGTAAGTGTAGTGAGTGGGCGAGACCAGTGAATTAAAACGCATATAGATGAGTATATTTGTGTGTGTGTGAGACGCAACTACCATGCCGCATAAACAGATGAACAAACGACTGATGGATGAATGAAACATGACACAGGCGGTACAAACCGCTGAATTAATAAAGAGCAGAGATGAAAAATTAGGAATGAAAACCAATGGTTCCAAACGGCACCATTACGCCCCGTGCTCAGCTCAATTCAAAGACCAGTGGGCTGTGACCTCTGCCATTTTCAAGATTAAAAGGCAAACAAATTATCTGAGACAACTGTAACAAAGATTGCGGGCTGAAGGGGGTTTAGTGTCAAAAGGGGAGACTTGGTATTCTAACAATACACCAGCCTAAGGCCTAGCTCTTAAGGGGCAGGATAGTGGTCTAGGTGTCGAACTCCCAGCTGGAAGGTCGTGGGTTTGAGCCCCAGAGTTGGCCATCCTTGAGCAAGATGCCTAACCCCTATCTGCTCCATGTATTAGCAACCTCTAATTGTAAGTCGCTTTGGATAAAAGCGTCTGCTGAATGACCCCATTGTAATTGTAATTATATACTGTGCACGCCAGTAGCCGCAGCTAACGTTGGCAGCACGCCTGTAGCCACAGCTAACGTTAGCAGCACGCCAGTAGCCGCAGCTAACGTTGGCAGCACGCCTGTGGCCGCAGCTAACATCGGCAGCACGCCTGTAGCCGCAGCTAACGTTAGCAGCACGCCAGTAGCCGCAGCTAATGTTAGCAGCACGCCTATAGCCGCAGCTAACGTTAGTAGCAAGCCTGTGGCCAGCACCACATTTATTTATTTATTTTTTTAAAGTAAAGTACAGAAACAAGGTGCCGAATTCCAAGTACCGGTATCAGTTCAAATGTGAATGGTACCAGTTGTTGACACTGAATTGTCAATAGCTGTCAATTCATATTTTCACATCAAAGACAGGTGAAGACAGGTTTCTAATAATAATAGTAATAATAATAATAATAATAATAATTATTATTAATAATAATAATAATAATAATAAGGACTGCATTAGCTTCAATAAATCTGGCTGGGGGTTAAGCATGGCACAGCTCCTCCTGAAACCTCCCCGGAGCAGAGAAAGGCCATCTTCTTCCCAAAATAGCCCAGTAGGGCGGATTCACGCAGAGCTCGGCAGCCCGACGTCATTGGCTCTGATTTATCCCGTCATTACGGTGAATGATTGGACCTTCACATCTCTCCTCTATTATCTGCAGCAGGGATGACGAACCATATTTCATTTTGCTCCAAGCATTTAATGCAGCAATTCACAGTAAAGACTACCTGTCCATAACCCTAAAAGGCCACCTGTCTCTGCCACACGTGGGAGCGCGCACACCCACGCACACCCACACCCACCACACACACCCACGCACACCCACACCCACCAAACACACCCACGCACACCCATGCACACCCACGCACATCCATGCACACCCACGCACACCCACGCATACCCACCCACGCACACCCACACATACCCACGCACACCCACACACACCCACGCATACCCACCCACGCACATCCACACACACCCACGCACACCCACGCACACCCACCCACGCACACCCAGGCACACCCACACACACCCACGCACACCCACACACACCCACACCCACGCACACCCACGCACACCCACGCACACCCACGCACACCCACACACACCCACACACACCCACACACACACCAGACGTCTCTTACCGTTCTGAACGTCCAAAATGTGCTGCTTGTCCAATGTCCACCCCCCCATGTTGGAGGCGTCGAGCTCGTACCCTTGGAGAACGGCTGTCCTCTTCTCCCAGAGCAGCACATCGAGGCAGGACTCGTATTCATACCCCACCGACACTGGGAACGACAGTTAGACGGTAAGAGTTACGGTAGTGAAGGTCGCCTGCGACAACGGTTCTCAAAATGCTGTAAGCCACTGTTTGTTGTGTGTGAGGATACTCATTATGTCATCTCCTCCAGCTGGGACGGCTTGTACAAGCCCCACAGGGGCTTTTACATCTCAGCGGCACACAATTTGTTTTTTTGCCTCCTCCCTCATGCGCTTGCAAATAAACTAAATATTACACAATGCCATGTGAAAAGAGTTGACATGAATTGAGGTAGTGTGCGATGGTGCGCAGTTTTGGCCACAAGGGGTAGGGCGAACAAAAGTGTGTTTGCTTTGTCTAATTATGCGACTATCATACAGATTTTGCTCAAAGTAGTCCCTCTCAACTGAGGGATTTCAAAGAGACAATGAGCATTCATTCTGCACTGATCTGTACACACACACATATATATATATACTACATATGGAAATACCCTGCCCAGAGGTGGAGGTTTAAAAATACTTCAGCATAATACTACAGTAGATCTTACACACTACCTCTTGTAGTATACTGCACACATAATAAACTGTTAGGACAAGCTCTAGACAGAAAAAGAAACCTGCCGCAGGTTATATTATTACAAGGACCCCTTAATCGACACATATTAGGACATTGACCTCAATTTGATAACAATTAATCCCAATGACAGATGTCGATTTAGTATTAAATTGGATAACAGTAGGTAAGGTAGATAAGGATTACCATATCCTCATTGTTATACGTTCTTAAAATAGATTGCGAGGCAGTTAAAAATGCCTCCCGAAAATGCTGGGGATGTCTTGGAAAGACCCCGTTTTAACGACCAATGAGCTTCAAGCGCCAAGAAGAACATTGCCTCCTTTTGATATCATCTCTATGGCAGTGTAATATAATAATCTGCGGTCAGATTAAGCACCTTTGTCACACACGTGTACTTGCATTCTAATTGTGATTATACTGTCTCTCTGCGAGGCTTTTTCAGGCCACTGCCTCACAGGCAATATTTTAGTTGAGTACGCCGCTGGTGGAATATTGTACGTGCAAAACAAAGAAGTCAGCAAAAGAGCAGTGGCCTTCAAAAATGCAGCAGTCTGGGATTTCACAAATTCACACCACCTGCTAAATATTGACTACTTATGGTAACGAAATAGGCCCCTGGCTAAACAATCCTGAGCGAGAGAAAGAGAGAGGGAGAGAGGGAAGATGAAGAAATCGACCAAAAGAAAGATGGCATAATGGCGGCCCCATTTGGTGACACTGCCTCTTTTCACCTTTCTGGGCAGATATAACACACTCTCCTGTTCCTCACTATAGTGTCCTTTGCATTATTTGACTTGTTGACACTGAATTGTCTCAGCTGTCAATTTATCTTTTTTAAAATCAATGACAGGTCAAGTGTTAAATATATAATAATAAACAATAAAAAAACAAAAAAAATGAATTTTTGAAAGGAAGATTTGGCGGCCACGTCTGGCCACTTTTCACTTTTTTGTCTTTGGCCTGTTTTTGCTGCTCCAGTAGCTATTATTGTATGAGAAGTGGGAACACTCCCTGGTTATAACCAGTGTGTTATATCCAGGGTCCTAAATTAATCCACTGTGGCTGGTAGATGAAAAGAATCCACTGGACATCATATCTTTTACTGGCCAAAATAATAAATTGCCTTTCTGTGTCACATATACTGTACATAGGCTTTTACATTTGTTTCAGTAATTTATTGAGATAGTAAGGTATTATGTTGAATACAAACTTAAAGAGACCAGGGCAAAATTAGAAGCCGTTTTGTTTTCTGAACAACCAGGAAATGTGCTAGTCTAGTGAAGTTGTAGTCTTTAATGTTCATGTTAATGTTCAAGGCATATCAAAACATTTATTTTCATCTAATCTGTTAATTACACCAACAACAACATTGTGCTTGTGAAACAGTTTGTGCATGTGGAAAACGTAGTTATAAAGATGGCTAATTCCAAAGCACTCTGGTCTCCATACAGAAGTAGCCGATGCGCGCTGAGATGAGAACATTAACTATAATTCTTTGAAGAGCCCGAGCTTTCGCTACGCGTTTGGTCCTAATTCATGTTGATGTCTGTTGTCGTTGTTTTGACACGGTAGCTACCAGCTAGTAGCAGACCGGCGGCAAGTTACCAGCCCTCCGCAAAGAGCCGCCCCTACTCTGCTTCTGATTGGCTATTGTTTGTTGTTTGATTACGGTTATGGTTAGATGGTTTGTTTAGATAGCCTTAGACCAAAAATGTCAGGCTCAGAGAGCCAATCAGAGTCAATGTAGGGGCGGGTCTTCGCAGAATACGTGTGTGTGTGTGTGTGTGTGTGTGTGTGTGTGTGTGTGTGTGTGTGTGTGTGTGTCAAACTCCGACTGCTCCGACACAGACAGAGAACAGAAGCAGAGCGCCCATAAATCAAATTGCGGTAGAGACGCTCAAATAGTGTTACTATTGGATACTGATACTATTTTGGTACTAACATTTACCCACCAGTGTGGCGGAGAGTCTTCTGAGATTTACTCGCCAAAAGGAAAATCTACCCGCATTTGGTACTTGGCTGGTGTAAATTTAGGACCCTTGTTATCACGCCTCCATATCTCTGTGTGGGTAAACCACAAGGGTGATTCCAGACACAAATCAAGCGGCGGCCCTTCAATTAAAAAGAATATGGTGGAAGGGCCCGAAGTCAAAGTAAGGGTCCAGTACAACTATCAACCATAACATTAAATGTTACGATTAGATCATTTAGAGGACGCTTTTTATCCAAAGTGACTTACAGTGAGTACAATTACAGGCTTCTTGCTCAAGGATGCTCACAGGTAGGACAACTCCGGGGCTCGAACCCACGACCTTCCCGCTGGGCGTCGAACACCCAGAGCACCAGACTGTCCTGCCTTGTTGTGTCATAGCAGAGGGGGGGGGGGTAAAGGAACTCACCCACAACCTCCGCGAGGCCGTAAACCTTCTGGCCGTAGGCATCCGTTTTATCCCAGATGAAGGTGTAGGAGAGGTCGGGGAAGGCAGGGAAGGACTTCTGGAACTGCCGGCCCATAACAGCCACCATGAGGTGGACCTTCATCAGGCCGAACGGGAGACGCTCCTGGGTCAGGAGAACCTTGAGGATGGGCTTGTAGCCAGGCGTCCTGGAGCTCAGGTAGACCAGGTTCAGGTCACTGCCCGGGATGGCGACTTGCTCGTGAAGAACCTGTGTTTTTAATTAGCAGCGGGTCATCAGCATGTGACACTTTTAAATTTGATGTGCCGCATCATTAAACAACGTTCACTTTTTTAATTAGGATGCCTCCTTATCGTTACATTCAATTATAATCTTCATTATACCGTTGGGCGGAATTAAAAATCCAGAAAAATAAGTCAATAAGTCCACATAATGAATAGAAAGACTCTTTCATCAAATACTAAATGAAGTTCTTATTTATGACATAAGGGCTACATAAATTAAAACATAAAGGAAAGACCATGATGAGTCCCCTTTTATTGTTAAAGTATGCATGATTAGTCATGGAAGAGTGAAGTCATTGCAATGGTGACCTGGGTGTTAAATATAAATCATGGTTGCTTTGGCCTTACTAGTGTTAAAGGTACACTCCTTTATTGTGTTAGTTCCTCCCTACCTCACCTTATGTTTACCTGTTTATCTTAACTGTACAGAAAAGTGCAAGCGGCTGTAGGGGGGAGGGGTAGAGAACAGTGCCAGCCTGCAAGGCCCCCAGGTGTGGATGGGGTCGCTTGAGTTTAAAAACTAAAACAACCATTCTGTTGTAATGCTGGATTAAACCACCAGGGTAACTCTGGACAGAAATCAAGGAGTGTTAAAAGTAAATGCACTTAGAATCCCTAGAACCCCTTTAAACCTCCCAGGTCTTACAACGTGTCCTAACTGAATGTGACGCGAGCGAGCGTCAGTTTGATTGCTTTGTTTTCTATTGGAATGTCCTAAATGGCTGTGAGTGATGCAGCCATGCAGCCATGCAGCCATGCAGCACTACGCCGGTGCACCGGTTTGAGCTGAACTTTTGTCACGCACCCTGTTTCTATTTGCTTCCTGCCGCTCGCGTTGAACAGGTGTCATGGACGAGGGACTGCTCATTCAGTCAGGTGAGATGAGGAGGTATCTGCTACGATACCTCCTCATCTCACCACAAAAACCAGTTAGGACGTGACTCGTCCACGATTTAGATTTGCTTGTTGGCTGCTATGTTGCATGTCAGTTCAAGTAAAGAAACAGCTAATTATCACAATATAAAACATGCGTTTTCTGTTTAAAAAGTAGGAAAACGTAGGAAGTTAGCAAGTCTCTTAGTGGCTGCGTCTCCCGTGTGACGTGGTTTGTTCACATGGCGTGACAGAGGTGCACATTTAACGGGTGTGGGCAGCAACGCGACGCAGCGCTCGCCTGCTGCCGCATTTCATTCAGGACACGGTGTTCCCCTCTCGTTACCCCAGCCACCCGCCCCCCCCCCCCGGTGTCTCACCTGTGTCTCGGGGATGATTGGACTGTCCTCAGGGGAGGTCTTGTACAGCGTGGAGAGGGGCGTGGCCACGAGGAAGGGGCTGGGCCTGACCAGCCCCGTCAGGTAGCAGCTGGGGATGGCGTTCTCCTCCCGCTTCATCACCACGGTGTCCGTCACGTGGAACACGCTCCAGGGCACCCACACGGTGCGCTGCAGCGCCGGGAACGGTGGCCGCTCGTAGGCCAGCGTCAGGGATGCCCCGCCGTTGACCAGCAGGTCAAACCTTCAGTGACATCAGCATGGGTGAGGCCATAGGATAGGCTGGAGC
>JAODLI010000002.1:119858-137772 GCA_027575585.1 Percopsis omiscomaycus | reverse complement strand
GCTTGCTGGCACATCTGTTGTGCCAGTCACAACATGGCACTCAACCACCTAAAAAAAAAAAAAAAAAACAGAGATAAAATTGTGTTCTTTTTCGCAGGAGCATGCCGGCACAATGCCCCCGAGCAAATCCCACTGGGAACTTCTCAGAATCAGTCACACAACTCTCAAGACATTCGAGGTCCCTGGGCCTAGCATCGACAATAACACAGAATGGCACGACTGCACATCCCCTACCTAACTGGGACCAGAAGTTTACATCCATTCATTAATGTGTTCCTTCATTCATTCAATCATTCATATTTCTAAAGACAAACATCTCAAATGTCAAACTTGTATTTTGTAATTTTTCATTGCAAACAGCATGGGCTGAGACGTATTTGCCTTTGCAACAGACGCATTTGCATTAGAAAATACCATTTTGTTTAAATAATTGATTATCAAGATAAAATATTTTACTGACCCCTAGCATTTTGTGTTCCGAACAAAGTTCACAAACAAACAAAACCTTTCCCGCATTTGTGGACCCGCTTCTATGTTGGCTCACGACCCCGTCTGTGTTTTCCACGTGCCGATTAAAAGGGGGCAATCATCTTTTAAAGCTGCTGATTCAAAGCAAATACATTACCACACTAATGGATGACAAAGATGCAGTGAATCCATTTCAGCGGATGCCTGCGTGTGCGTGCGCGCGTGCGTGTGCGCGTGTGTGTGCCTGTGCATATTCCAGCGCACGTGCTTGCCTGTCTCTGTTTTAATGGCTCCGTCGGCACTGTCTGACAGCAGAGGCGTGTGGAGGTATAAGTGCAGCCTGTATCTATTTAAGACATTGCACCTGGCAGGTAAATTGGCAGCGAATAAAAGAGAGAGGAAGTGGCGACGAAGCTCTGAGGCACCTCTGGCGGCTGGCGTTGGCTGCATATGCTTGACTCTCACTCTAAGCTCAAACGCCAGATAAACACACGCAAGGAAACGCGCCAGAAACACAGGGCCCCCCGACACGGCAACAGGCACACAATTATATTTGTGACTGATTGTAGGGAAAATAATGTTATAAATGAATCTAATTCACGTGAACTGTTGCTAAGGTAATTAAGGCCTATTTGGTGTT
This sequence comes from Percopsis omiscomaycus, assembly GCA_027575585.1. Taxonomy (NCBI): domain Eukaryota; kingdom Metazoa; phylum Chordata; class Actinopteri; order Percopsiformes; family Percopsidae; genus Percopsis; species Percopsis omiscomaycus. The sequence goes on along the minus strand of JAODLI010000002.1, from coordinate 136,664 downwards.
TTTTGTTTATTTAGTTTTACATGTGGAAGTAACTGGCACTATATGTACTGTGAGTATAACTGTATCTATTTTGTACACATTCCCCTGGACATGACTGTTGATAAATGTATTTACTTCGGTCATACTGAAGAAGGCAAGGTTAAGGGAGCAAAACATGCTCACTAATTTTGGTAAATGAAAAACAAAGAATAATAAAAGAGTCGAGGCAATAAGGACACCGTACATCAATATTGATTTAGCCCATTTATGACCTTCCTCCCCTCTCTATTCGCCAATAAAACATTGCTTATAGCATCTTCCCCAACAAAGACATATTTCTCCTTATATGACCATGTCACATTTTCCTCCCTTCCCATGCTGGGTGAAGCCTTATATATGTGCTCTGGGGAAAGTCGCAGCCTGAGATTAAGGGCTTAGATGACAGGGGGGGGGGCATACGCAGAGATGAATCTGTTGCAGTTTTATTGCTGTGGTCAAGCCTCTAAAGGTTAGCAACGAGCCGGCTTTGACATGTGTAGTAAAAAGGAAGTCCGAACGCCTCCGCAGACAGAGCGCTGTCCGAGGATGGGGAATAAGCACGGATCCCTCATCCTCACCAAGATAAAACAACTTCCTGTTGACAGAATGAAAGAGTTTGGGTTTTATTGCAAAAAAATGTTTCACGGGCCGAGGTCTCCTTTAATGTTCAAGTGCTTCAGAACTAGTTTTCCTTCTTTTAAAGAAGGTTGAGGGGAGGAGAGGGGTGGGGGGTAGTAGGTCTCTCTCAACTTGTGCCTCCCTTTGACATTGCAACCTGTGCTGCCCAATTGCCAAGGCTCATTTGAACTGCCTATGTCTGAAGTCCCCTACGGATGTGGATAACCGGTCGTGCTGCGGCATCACAACAAGCACAGTCCCATGGCAAACGGCAGAGGATACGGTGCCGTATCTCACTGATAGCTGGGCCCAGACGGGGCGAACAGAATCATATCGGGGCATCTGCAGTTTCTGCAAGAGCAAGACCACCAAAGAAGAACTTGTCTGGCAGAGATCAATCTTTCTATGCAGATTAGGAGGAATGTCGGCTCCAGTCTCTGTAGTTTATCATCTGAATCGCTGGCGGAAGGGTTTCTTAAACACCACCTTAGATGCTGGACTTTTTTATTAAATAAACTTAAATAAATAAACTATTCTTGCGTAGAAAATATACACAACTTATTAGACTTGCGTGTCAAAGCTAGTTTCATGTGTATAGTTAAGCAATATCCCACGAGAGGGAGTGCGTAGTGCTGAACATCACCACGGCTGTGACACGTTAGCCTGCGAACTTTGCTAGATAGATAACCATCGTTAATTAGCACTTTTTAGAACGCCTGTAAAGAGGGGTGATACATGTAGAGCTAAAAGCCCCGGTGCTGCTGTACTCTGTATCAGCCCTCATGGACCGCCTCTCGTCCAATTCAAATACTTGGTCTGATCCAACTGTTGCATAATGTACAATAACCGCGTTATTTCAGGTTTGCGTCAATGCGACATAGAGTACAGCACCTCGCTATAGGATACCTTCATATAAATAGTGCATTGTGACATGAATAATTCATAAGAGAACACACCAGCTTACCTATGCAGTAGCAGAGGATGATTGACAGCACAACAGCCACACCCACAGCCACCAGAGCGGTGCATCTCCACGAGCAGTGTTTGGGGGACTTCTTGAACTTAAACGCCCCCCTGGACAGGCTGTTTCTGGGCAAGGGGCGCGCTGGCGTTGAGTAGACCGTCCCCGTTGCCATGGTGTAGCCCGGAGTCGCCGCGCCGAAGAAAGGCGTAGTTCCTGTGCCCGTCTTAAAGAGGAAATGTCTGCCAAGACACAAACAAACCTCAAATAAACTGATGGTACAGAAATGCAGCCGCTACAGTGCTTTGAGTGAGTTATTATTTACAGACATTCGCTATTCAAATTCAATGAAGTAATGACTTAAAAATAAACAGCAATTTGTTGATAAAAAATTGTGTACAAAAGCCTTTGCACAGCAGACCTGCTGACACGAGCCCTGTGCATCATACATCATTTTTACTCTGAGTGAAGTGTGTGTATGTGTGTGTGTGTGTGTGTGTGTGGGGGGGGGTGAATTAACAACAGACCAATGGTTCTTTCTTTCTGTAACATTTCCGTAGAGTAAGAGCACATCTCCCAGGAGGAACAAGGATGTAAGTGAGATCCAATACAACACTGACATGGTGAGAGGTGTGCAGAACGCACCTCATAAAAATAATCATCTCCCACTTGCCCTTTTACAACTGGGCCTTTGCTAATAGCCCATTATACCTGGGGTAATTAAGAGGGTTTAATCAAATGCACCACGAGGTTATTGTCCTATTAACTTTTAAGCCCCACGTGAAAAGCTCTTAAGTAAATGAATTAAACCGCGTTGCCACTGCTGACGCTACTTACAGATGAATAGCCAAAAGCCTTTGGGCCTCAAAACACGGTCACGGAAATCGAACAGATTGGCCAGGCCTCCCAGATGTTCCTCCAGTCAAGTTTGTTCAAACACACTCCCTTCTTAACGACTGTCATTCAATATTTAGAACACTGAGAGGTACCCTCCTCGAATGCTTTGACTGCAGAACCCCCAAATCTCTCTCCCAGCTCACTTGTAATGTTCGACACACATGGTTAAAGAACCGTGTATGTCTAGGAGTCCTGTAGGGGGGAGAAGTAGAGAGGAGTCCGAGCCACTAAGCACTCAGCTGAGGGAAGGGCATGCTTTCTTAAAGTTTCAAACCGACGGGGGTAAATCCATAACACAAACAGTCTGCCAGAAAAAGAACACAATTTTAAAAATAAAAAGAACAAAAATAACACAATTTTATTTCTGGGTTTTTTTTTTTTTAGGTGGTTGAGTGCCATGTTGTGACTGGCACAACAGATGTGCCAGCACTCTGGTGTTCAATGCAAGAGTTATTTTTGGTTTCTGCCTCAGCTCGCTGTATACGTTTGAAACACCACTGGGCAGAGCAGATGTAAGCTCACAAGCACTGTAGGGGGAGGAGTAGAGAGGCATGCGAGCATAGGCGGATTTTGAGAAAATGGGCATGGACGCGTAAAGGCTCCCCACCCCCCCACCCCCGTAAATGCAATGGAGCGACGTCTGACGTGTGGAGCGGCCCATAATGTGGAGACGCCCATAAACAGCATGTTAGCTGATACATACATTCACCTGCATGCTGCGTCTGCACTTTTGGGCCTCTGTTACTGACATGAAAGACTAAGCCCTTTGACTATGCTGAATGCTAAAGTTTATAACAGCGACTTTAGAGACTCTGGGCTTCGGGGTTCCCTGTGCCTGTGGGCCCGGTAGGCCCGTTGGGTAATCCACCCCTGCATGTGAGACACCAGGCGTGCGAGGGCATGCACTCTCTGTACATTGTTGTTTTCAGACACAAATCGAGAAAAGTCCGTTATAGAGTCATGCCATAGTCACGGCGGCATGGAAAATATGAGCTAGAAACATGGCGGGAGGATGTATTTGCACGCTTAGATATCAAGAAATGATGTGAAAGTGAAGGTCATGTTTATGGCAGTGGAGATATCCATTAGGGACACATTGTGGTGACTTAATACTCTGAACCCCCAATAAGAGCCCAAACACCACTTCACCGTTTAATTGTTCTCTGTCCCCAGCCGTTTCCCTCTCTCGTCTTTTAATTCACACTTAACTTACTCCATCGACTTTATATGAGTCAATTAGGTTGCCTTTTGCAGTTCTGGGGGTATTCTATAGATCCCAGGAGAAAAGGATGGCTACTAATTCAAATACACCAATAAAGGCAGCAATATTGGCTAATAAATTATTTGTGTGGCATTTCTAAAACCCCCATGCTAGTTTTCAAAATGCTATTTTTTAAAGTTCATACTGTACATTTCAGCGGAATCAAGAAAACCTTTGTGCTTGCATTGTAAAAAGCCTTGGCTTTAAACCCCTGCAAATCCTGATTTAAGAAACGCACATCAAAGTGAAATAATCTGACAGACAGGGTTGTCGGTGCATACTGTACTTCACAGAGCAACAGAGGGCAACAACAAACAAAACACAATATTGTGTTGTAAGGATAATCCATAACATGTCCTATTCCAGCAGCGCGTCACCTGACTTCCCTGGGCTGCTGTGTTGGGCCCCCCCAAACACTCGTGTTGATCAATTCTCGACTGAAAAGAACAAATGTCAGATTCGGACCGCCAAGCGCCTGTAAGCCGTGATTGACGCGCGCCGTCATGGACAGAAAGGGATTCCATTTAAAGGTTACGGCACGCCACTGTTGGAATGACAATGGAGGTGTCTGGAGTCTGGCACCTGGAGAGGAAGAAAACACACACACACACACACACACACCCACACACACACCGCTATCTGGAACTATCTGCACTGTGGCAGCAGCATATTTCACTAATGTGTGTGCTGGTAGGAATTGAGGTCAGAACTCGCACAAGGAACGTCGGAGGCAGCAGACACAGTCAGCGCGGCTGACAGACAGACAAATAGGCAGTCCTGTATTAGGAGTTAAGCAGAGCTGGATGAGATCTGCTGATGTAGGCAAATAAGTGTGTGTGTGTGTGTGTGTGTGTGTGTGTGTGTGTGTGTGTGTGTGTGTGTGTGTTGGAAATAGATATATTACACATTTGGAGGCTGTAATGGTGTGACTACCATCTAACCAGTGAAGGAGGTATTTACCTACTTATTAATGCAAAGATATGACAATTTAATGTTATTAGAAAATTTAATTTAAATAATCCCCCCAATTGAATTAGCCACCGGCACACTGCATGCCCTGATAACAGGGGCGGTAGGATATAAATTGTCTAAAAACTGAATTGCAATGTGCTGCAGTGAAAATAATAATACCAGACTAGGCCGAATGCATTCATATGAAATATGTTTAATTGTTTTTCACCGTTAATAGTTGTTTAGTTACAGCTACAGGAGGACTTTACACTGATTAGACTTAGGTCTACATTTTACACGTTTTTAGATTCATTTATATTTTCCATTTTGTATCCATCCTTTATGTGAGGATCTACAGTGAAACTCCAACTTAGCTAATTCCTGTGCAAACGTGTAAAAAGCAAAAAAGACAAATTCCTGAACCTGTGTGTGTGCTCGGCCATATAGAGCTAATCCTCTGTCCTCAGACCGAGGGGGTCGAATGCGTTTGGACGTGACTAACAAACAGGAGCGGTGTGCACGCCTTGGGCCGTGCATGCCTTGGGCCGTGCACACCGCTCAATGACCATCTGTAATTGATTACAGCCGGTGTGACGCAACAACGCCCATTAGCATGATAATCCAGCCAGGCCTGTTGACGGGCATGTGTGTGTGTGTGTGTGTGTGTGTGCGCGCGTCTGTCCCAGTGATATGGCAGTAATACAAAGGCCAAAGCCAGTCTGCCCTCTTCTTCTGTGAGCCCGCTGCTTGTCATCGGCCTGACATTTGAAAAACATCCTCGCGGAGGACAAAGGACTAAACAGCGCGCGGGTGTATTTGTCTGAGCCGGGCTAAGCCTCAGCTGCGAGGGGCCAAGGAGCAGCGGAAACAAGGTGGAGCGGTGCCCGCGGAATATGTAATCTGCCCATTAGCCGCCGTGTTGCGTTAGCATTAGCATTTCAAGGTGAGCGCGGGGGGGGGGGGGGGATGCGTTGAGCCACACACACACACACACACACCCGCGCGCCGGCTCTTTAAGTCTTTTACACCCCTAGCCCCGCGTCCCTCTGCGCTGTCTGTCCCCGGTCCCCGGTCCCCGGTCCCCGGTCCCCGGTCGCTCACGTTACCATCTGCCCCCTCGGTAGGGGGGCCAGCAGGCAGGTGCTACCTCGGCGCAGCGAGAGCCTCGGTGGTGGTGTGGTGGTATATGAGCGCGCCCCACTACCCCCCCCCCCCCCCCCTGTCTGCTCGTGCCGTCGTGCCCGCATAGAGATCAGCGTGGTGCCATCTGGAGAGACTCCCTCAGCGCACTCACTGTGTTAGCAGAGAATTATTGAATGTAATGAGTTTGATTAAGTTTGGGACATAAAGTGCTGATCCCTTGTGCGTATAGATTCAGAGTGTTGGACCCGCGACGGGCTGCTATTAGCCAAACTGAGGTACATTTGAGCCATGGCAGGTGAGTTTTTTTTACTCCAATTTAGCAGCTGGATTTGCAGCTAACCAGCCATCGCCTTGGAAGTAACGTGAACAGATCTTCACAGCCTCACACTGGGACACGATGCTGCACAGACACGCATGTGTGCACCATTACGTGCACACGTACACACGTGCGCACGTATGCGGGCAGGATGCCCATTGAATGTCGCTAATGAATGTGACACATTGGCTGAACGGATCGGACCACGCAGTGACCATACGTGCAGTGGGCACTGTGCAAGATTTCCTATTTCAGCTTGAGATAACCATTTTGATTAATTCAATTTCCATTTTTCACTTATGCATTATTGTCTTTATTAAAATGAGCATCAATGTTTCCAACAGTCTGATTCAGATTTTTTGTTGTTGTTGATATATGTAAAATGTACAGTATGCTTAGCAGAAAACACTGCGGTTTGATCCCAACACAGAGAAGTGCACGTCCTCGCTCTGGCAAAGAGAGGCGGCTAGCAGAGGCGTTGATGGCGAGGTAACTCGCGTGCACTAGATTGGGTGCTAGGTAGTCATGGCAACTCTCATCATACTTACATACGGTTGTCATATAGACATTTCTCTGCTCTAAGTGAGAGGTTTGTGCTGTGTGGGGGAAAAAGGGAATGCAGTTTATAAATTCCTGGTAAATATTATCGATGCAATTTATGAGTAATATTACGACGTAAAAAAATATAATATTATTATTACATAATATTACTGATGTCAAGAAATGTCTGCTAAATGCTTAAATGTAAATGTAAATGTCAAGAAATGTGTATTTGGGGAAACAGATGGCACTAACTGGCCTTATGTATTATATATGTTTATATTCATATTTACACCACAAAACTAAGCTAGAGATCAGAATGTACTGGCTAAATCAGGATATCTGGGCCCTGAGAAAGACAGAAAAGACAGAAAAATAAAATACTTATTATTAAAGTCTGATTATTCTGTTTTTCTGCACAGCTTTTTATGGTACACTATTAACATTTAATCAGTATTGGTCAATCCGTGATCTTCCCAAGCCAGTGAAACCCATTTAAATGTAATTACATACCAATTATCAGACATTACATGTAAAAGAAGTATTGTGTAGTAATTAGTTAACAGAAGGTACTCTGTATCTTGGTGTTGGGTGTGACCCACTTTGTAAAAGCTGTCAGATCTTCTGTACACTGTTTGAATTTATCACTTACAAAATTACCTGATTGTAATATTGAGCAATTACTTAATTTCATCTTTTCATTTTTGAAAGTAATTTTCTAGTTTTTCAAGCTTTTACTCCAGAAAGCATGTATTGTAATTGATGACCTTTAGCTACTCAAATTTCTCCACTGAAGTAAACTTGCATAATAGAAATGCCTTACAAACACTGAGCGACTGGGATTAATTCTGTAACTGTTTGTTGCTTACAACATGCAATAATTGTACACGTTTTCCACCACAGGGATATACTGTCAGCGGGAGGCACAATGTGTGATTTCTGGATTTCACCCGAAGACTCCCTTGACACATGGATCCAATAAAGATTGACGCCGCATTTTCAACACGGGCATGTGGTCGTCGCAGCCCTTTAAACCCTGTTGTGAACTGTCACAACAGCTGCTGGTGCTGTGTCTCCTTTAATATACTGTAGGTGAGAATGCTAAAGGGGTTTCACAGATCATAGGAACGTATCCACCATGAATTACATGCTGTCTCTGCTGTCTCACATGCAAATTGTGCCACAAATTACCAACACGACTTTGGAGTGAGGATAAATTGTTTAACTTTTGTCGAATGCACTTATTTTCACTATTGTTGGGTAGTAGTAGTAGTAGTTTTAACCTTTTGTAGTAAATGAGTTTAAAACAAACCATGTGTCTATCAAAAGTATTATCACTCACTGATAACAGATGCAGCACTTAATATGTTTATCACTTCATACTTTTCAAAAGCCATTGAGGGCTTTTCATTTTCTAAGGTTATTAGTTTTAAATGAAATGTGTTCACTTGTGATTCAAGAGCAAAAGATTTACGGGTGCTAAAACACCCGTACAGTGATACGTACCTGTTAATTATGCAGTATAATTAGCTAATGTTGTGATCCAAGTGTCCCACTCTCTAGTAAGTAAGGCCAGAGTCAAAGTATCCTGATTTGCATTTAGATTTAAAACACAAAACTCTAATTTTCATCCGGTGCCATTTAAAAGTGTAAAGCAAATCCCTGTCAACAGGGCAAACAAACACTGGTACACTGGCTGAAACAGATTTAACAAACATTCCTGTGACCCCGGGGCCATAATGCAGAAGTAAAACACTGCTAGGTAAACCTACATGAAATATACAATGCCAACAAACCCATTTTTCTGGCACCGTGGACCTTTCGCATGAGATATGTCAGAGGCGTACAGCGGCTACGGTGGCCCAGACGCCTCCTGAAGTCACATTAATAAATGGTTCCTGGGGTTTCTGTTTACACGCTGTCTGAACCTGACATCAGTAGTTACGCTGTGAACCAAGCCTTCCCTTTTGGCCCCCGGGTCGGTTCTGAGCAGTCTGGCCACCCCCCCCCCGACGGCGACAAGCGCTTGATTTAAAGTCCAGTGTGCACACAGTGATTTATGCCTCTGCTGATGATAGGTGTGCGCATATTGTTTTGTCGATACCGTTAAAACAGCTCAAGGTCATTGTGCGTTTTGTATTCAATCACCGCTGCTTCCCCATGAGAGGAAACTGTCGCCATGTAACCCAATTGATTCGCTCACATCACAGGAAGTTGTTGCCGCATGCTGCTATACAGACACAGGAATTCAAAGTCTCCGGTACATATACTGGAAGGGGTACATTCCACGGCAGAGATCTATCTGGCCAGAATGCAATCATCTACTCAAAGCCATTGGTGAATTGAGCGCAGCGCATCGCACCTCATTGGCCGGGATGTATTGAAGCCAAGATGAAGAAAAATGTAAGTGCCGCGTCACGAGTGCCGCTTGGCATAGGCTCTCGCGACACAAAACCTAATCCATTCACAAAGTTCACAGCTTAAGTTGAAGCTTTTATGATTAGGACTGGCAGGGACACTGCTAGACTGTTACACTGTTTCAGCATATCGCAGCCAGTCGAACACCTTTAACTGCGAGCGCGTCCAAGAGCCATATTTACACCTGGTATTAAAAGGTGATCTCTATCTGTGTAATGAAAAATGTGATCATAACCTTTTCATTCACGTCTGGTATTTATACGTGTTGCCCTTATCGCCGTTGCGTCTGCAAGAGGATCAGATCTCATTTCTGCACGCAAAGCAAATCAGGCAATAACTCGGGCGGTGGCATGACCCTCTCCCGTCAATAAAAATAAACATGGCAGGCGCCAAGGGTCGGTCGGTAGTTTTACAACTGACGTTTCTCTTGTCTTCGATTGTTTTATATAACGGGAGGAGACTGCCGTAATGCCTGGCTGTCAGTGAATTGTGTCCTGCGGATGAAAACGCGAGGACTCATCGCTGAGGACTCATCGCTGAGGCCTCCGGGCTGTGACTAGCTTGTCCCCAGACACACGGGTGCTGATTCCACCACATTGCTATAGGTTGGTGGCACCAGGACCATACTAGGACAACGGCTCTCTGTGGAGAAGCCGTTGGGTCAGGGGCGTTGGGATGCCACGTTAAGTCGCAACAGGTTGGCCGTTGTTTATATATATATATATATTTAAAAAAAAGGAATTAAATGTGGATAATGTCTTAAAAAGGATTGCTCTGGTTGAAGAGGTGAATCTCAAGGGGGCAGCTGTAGTGTGCGTGTGCCTTTCGTTTGGCCAGCATGACAGAGCACCCTATGATTCCAGATACGTCCTCCCTGGATCCCCTGACACTGACTCAGGCGTCGGCAGGGCGTGGCCGTGTCTGACATGGGCACACCTGGGGGAGGGGGGGGGTTAATCACCTCCTCATGGGCCCCCTCACCTGCTCTCCAGGGCCACATTGCTGCCCAGGACCCAGCTGTCCTGCAGCTGGACGCATTCCGCCGTGCTCTGCAGCTCGGCCGCCAGGCCGGCGGGAGGGGGCGGGCTCGGGCTCCTCCGATTGGCCAGCGAGCCGCGGCTCAGGGACGTGACGGACGGGTGCTGCCTGTGAGGGGGCGGGGCCGGCGGCGGGGGAGGCGGGCCTTGCTGGCTGGACAGGTGGTCTCCTGTGGCAACAGAACACAAACGAACACAATAATAATTATAATTCTAAGTCTATTATTATCTATTATAATTTAGTCTAAATTTGTGATATTCTGTTTTTCTGCACAGATTGTTATTGTAAAATAATAACAATAACCATCAGTATTGGTCAGTAATTGATTTTTCCAAGCCAGTGCAGGCATACAAGGTCATCTTTGTACTGGATAGTACAGCGGCAGTAAAAATACTGGCAGAAAAGACTTCAGTAGCTAACACACCTTGCTGCCTTGCTGCCGTGGACAAAACTAGTCTTGAAGTAAATTCTGCAAATACAGTGAAAAAACAACAAACAGGTTCTGAAGGTCTGATGAAAGTCGAGGAATATGGATTAAAAAAAACACCTGCAGTGGCATCCTGCGACCAGAGTGGCCGCCAAATCTGCCACGTTATTCATTGCAAGCTTTGAAACTGAACCTCGTCAGGCAGAAGGTCGTTACAAGATGAGGTATAATCAGCTGTGTGCGCAAGATAGAAAACCTCACCAATCTAACAGACCATGAAAAGTAAACATGTCCAGGAGCGAGACATCAAGTGAGATGCAAGCGCTGCACAAACAGAAGGGAACTAGAAGGCATCTTTACGGAAGCGCCCATTATAATTGTTGCAAAATGCCACACGGCTGTCAGTTGGGTTCTGTTAGCAGAAGGTCACTTAGAGAGGCAGCTGTTCATTTATGGGCGCTTAAACGTGAGGTTTCTCGTTTGATTACAGCCCGAGAAGACTCTCAAATAACTAATGACCAGAACATCCATTAGAGCTCTGAAAGAACAGGTTTTCCAATTTCACACAAAGCTGTGTAATTGGCCCCCGGAATGTCATGTGGTCATTATCTATCCATCTTCCCTGTTTAAAAGGTAAAAAACCCACAGTGCTGACAATTCTGATGTGCGCCAGTGAGCTCCAAATGGGCGCCACCTTTTTCCCTTATGGAGGTTTGGAGAAGACAAAGGATGCAGGCTGCTCAATTCACTGAGGGCTGTTATTTTTGCATCAATAGCATGAATTTCTATTAAGCTCAAAGCAGTCGAAGCTAAAGGCCAGATGTAAGAAGGAGAAATCATGAGATGAGTTCATAACAGGGATCCGGATGTAGCTGCTGCTGCTGCTTTATTCAAAGGGCTGTGTGCATTGTTTGGAAAATGATTCCTGCCACTGCACAGTTCCACGTCCTTGTCAATGCACATTTGAGTCAGAGGACTCCGGCGCCCTGCGCACACAAAGCTGAAGCAATGATCCTAATGAAGACAAATGACGTCAGGTCCTTCAGGGGGGAAACATACAGTATACTGTATAGGAGACGCATGTCCAAGGGCGTAATATATACAGTAGTAGGGACGGAGGGGATATGGGGACACCACTATTTTCATATTAATTGGTCGTGGGTTCGAGCCCCAGAGTCGGCTTACCTGTAAGCATCCTTGAGCAAGATGCTTAACCCCTACCTGCTCCATGTAATAGCACCATGGAATTGTAAGTCCCTTTGGATCAAAGCATCTGCTAAATGCTGTAAATGTATGCGTTTAAATCAAATGTAATTTCTATCAGCTCTACAAAGGGTTAACGTTCTCATATTCCCACTGGATAAGAAGTAGAGTTTCTATTGGTGTTTGTTCCCGCCTAGTCATGCATCAATGTGACTGTTGGAGTTCACTTTGAATGCAAACAGTGGAGTGCTTAGAGGAGCTAAAAAGTTCCTACATTTTCTTGGGTAGGACCCCCAGACTCCCTGCCAAATTTATATCCCAACCACTTTCCAAACCAAACCTACGCCCTTGCGCATACTGTCTCCTGCTCAAGGGAAGGCCACAACTATTCATGCTACATGCATACAAATAAATGTAGTGCTGCTTAGAGCAGTGGTCATGTGTGAAAGATGTTTTCACAGAAGATAACTTGATCGCGATACTGTGACAAATCCCTGCTTAAACGACACACCAGCATTTGGGAATAAATTCCATGAGTTAAACCGCATCTGAAGTCACCTCACACCTTCAATATCCTTTCTCATGTCTTGTGAAACCCAATCTATGGCATATGTCATAACACTCTGTTCAAAGCCACTTCTGAATCCTAACAAATGAATTAGCTGAGATTAGCTGAGGTAAACGTTAAGCCACCAAGACTTTCACACAAAAGTTTGGTAATATGTTACTCTTTCATTTTAGCCTGTGTGGTTTCATATATATTGCAATGATTCAAATGCACCAGCATGTAAATGAAGGGATTTGTGCTTCTGAGAAGAAGGCAAACTCTGATGTTGTGTTGCTTCAGTATCGTGATTATGGATTTACACATTTCGTTGTTTGAGTTGGAGCTCAACCCAGACCAAATAGACCACCATATTCAGTGGACCAGGGTTCAAGAACCTCAATGTTATGTTTCTCACCTGTCAAAAGGATTGGACCGCACAGAATGAGGTAGGTGTGAAAGGATCCTTAGTGGTAATGAAAGGGCTTGGCTGTGAGCCCCTATTAGCGCTAAGTAGGCTCATGTAGAACAAGCTATCTTTACAGTGAATCACCCATGGGTGATTCACTGTAAAGCACACGTTCAGAAAATAATTAGAATAACTCTGAGACATTAAATAATATGTCACGATAAATGTTCCTCCAGGCACTCTGGTATTTAGAGGGAAGCTAATTACAATTAAATACAAAAAAAATATCAATGCTATTAAAATTCAAGATAAATCAACAAAAAAAGCCTACCTTTTGATGCACATACTGTATCAAAAGTTTATAGCCTAGTGTGTATGGACAATGCACAATCAAAACCAGTCAATTAAGTTGAAAGATGACTTGAATTACCTAAATGTTGAGAATTTAATGTATGTGCACATGACACATTTGTTTTGGTTATTATTTATATTTAAATAGGTCTCCTTAACAATATAGCTCAGACGGCTCAGTATTGCTTCAGTCAGGACATACAGGGAATTCGACTGGCCTTTAAAGAGCCTAGCTACTGCGACGGCTGATGAAACAGCTGTGTGGTTTATGGGGCTTCACTTTGAAATCAGATCAAGACAGATGCCTCCCTTTCATAATGCCTCAATGTCAACTTGTCATCTTCTCCATCAACAATGCCCTTAAAAGCCCTATTTGATTAATACTGCATGCCGGCAATAAAACGACTCTCCCATCCCTTTCCTAATGGTGCTTGCGGTATCTATCAAACAATGCTTTATGAAGTATTGGCTTCCCTATAGAAACATAGCTGAGAGCATGTCTACATTTTGGCAGCTTTTCATTCTGTCTTCAAGTGTTGTTTTTTTTGTGTGGTCTAAACACTAACATCACTCAACATGTCATGTTTCTGCAACTGCATGTATAATTAGCCCGAGTCGTCTATTAAAGACTATTAAAAATGTTATGGGCTTGTTCAGTCATAAGGTGTCAGATATTATTTAGTGGGTCATCTGTGAACCCTTTAACGTCGGTTTCATCTCACTCAAAGTCGTTCTTAGTCGTGCACCTCCCAATGTTCGTATCAAGAAACGTTTTCTCTGAGGTTCGCCCTTTGAAAATAACTTCTTTTTATGATTAGGGTCATCACAAAGCCTCAGATACTGCCGGGACACAATTAAAAGCCGTTTTGCACTCGCTAAGCTCGGTGAAAGCCTTTTCATATTCATTGTGTAACTACTGCAAAAGGTCTTATGCCACTTTACTCTCCATTAAGAGACTGATGCAACCGCTAATGGATTTGAAATGGCATTTGCTGCGACTGCTCTGCCCTTCACCAATAGCAACATTGCAGTATGTGCATCACCAGTATGACGTCCAAATAAATCAGAAAACTAGAGGGCACATAGCTTTTCTACTGTACCTCCCTCTGTATTATTTCACAAGATAATATAATTTATTACTACTAATAAGTCCCATATTCCAAGATTCAAGATGAAACTGTATCTAAAAATGTGTCACCGTAAAGTAAAAACCAAAAAATTGGCTCCAACAAGCATCTCTGCTGTTGCTTGATATATTATGGGATGAATAATGGATGGTGTTTATGCTGTACATATATACAGTATATATGTTTCAAATCAATAAATATGTGTTCATTCAGGCCGCTCAGTGACAATGCCTTCATTCCTCTCCATGGACTTGTGGAGCTTGTGTGATAAAGGGCCTGCGGTGTAGAGCTACTCCTGGAGCAGGAGACAGCACGGTCTCACTGAAGCCCTGGAGGGTTGCGTTGACCCCGCGTGGAATTCCGGGCCCATTAGAAGCACCTGGCCCCAGGTGAGTTTTGGGGGATTTACTCTGCAAACAGAGGGAGATGGCTACCTATTGGTGCAGAGGCACGGGGCTTGGAGAGTAACGGCTCTGTTTGAATTCCATCCTATTTCCTGCCACAGTAACTTTGCTCTTTACACATGGCTGCCCACTCATCCTGTGCGCTTCTTTCACATCAAAGAAATAATTTTCTTTTGAGACGTTTTGGTCCCGTGGAAGCAGGTTGCAAGAAATATTTCAAAAGATTGCGTAATTATTGCATTACAAGATGACAAGCCATCGCACGATACTTTTTAGATTATTGCTACACGATTAGAATATCGTATTATATAAAACACTCATACACTACACAAACAATGTAAGATTCATGATCTGTAACTCAATTGAGTTATTCTCACATTAGTTCCATTAGGCACTGCCAACACAAGCCGTATTCAGTCAGTCAATACGCACACACACACACACACACACACACACACACACACACACACACACACACACACACAATATTACAGATGGCATATCATCATACACATGATAGACGCTACTGACAGCACTTCAATTACATAGCAATTACACTCCTTCACAATGGCTGCTTAGACAATTAGCCTGCTGACAAAACATGTCTATTTGTCTGCCAACAGCTTCTCTTACCTTGTTCGCCCAAAAGGACCTACGTACATTAAAGTAGAACACGGGTCCCTCTTAAAGTCGTTCAACACTCCACACAGGGGCCGAAGATAATATCTCACATTTTACATAGGCAGAGAAACACGGCATGACAGGTGTGTATTCGCATTGTTGCCCACATTGTGTTTGCCTTACACAAAACAAAGTAGAATAACCATTGAGCCAACTACAATTGCAGGTTGGAAAGAGGTAGGCTCCTATAAAAGTAGTTATTCTGTCCACCAAACGCCTGCAGGGGACTTGAGGGTTGTGCCCTCGATAACTGCCAGTAGTTGTTATGGTGATTGGTCGATGTAGCCAACATGAATTCTGGGTAAGGGGTTGTCCAAGTCTCCCTTTTCTTCAACTAAACTTCAAGCTCTCACTAAGATAATTCACTGTGAAGGCAGAGAACGACAAGAATGTTTAATATTACATTGCATTGTTCTGCAAATCACATGTCCTAGCAGGGTAATCAACGGTTGAAAGAGGAATTGTTCAACATGGGTTGCTACATTATCTTAGAAATGTAACGTGTGTATTCTGAGCACTATTCATACACCTCCCATCATTTTCGGGGACCTCTTCCCCAATCACTTGAGAAAATGGATGCAGGAGGAAGAAAAAACAGGCCACTCATGGTTCTAGTGGAGCAGTCCTTAGCAATGGCTGCTGTAATTGCATTTCCTGTGCAAATCACTGTGTTCGCAGGGAAACGAGCAAAAGGGAGCTGCCTTCGTGTAAAAATGGGAAAGCCAATCTTTTCATGATTAATTGTCAGCATATTGTTTTCAACTGGATGTGCTCCACTTACGTACAGATGACTCATTTTCACACTGAACTAAAGGATATTTCAACAGAAGGAGAAGCACACAGTGTACACCTTAAAATAAACCTGAACTAAAGGATTCAGTTTGAACTGTGTACAGAGTAATTGCAAGAGATGATTACAGTAGCCTACTACTATCTTACTTACTTAACAGGTAGATAGCTTTTCCTGCTCAACTTAAATCTCACATAGCCTACAATGCTATATGAGACAGGCAGAGGTAGACCTAGATAGATATAGATATATACTGTAGATAAGCAGCTACAGAAGACAGACGGACGGATGGACAGATAAAAAGCTAAATGCAAGCCAAAGCAGTAGACTTCTAGCAGACAAGCAACATCAGGTGTAAAATTGATCTTGGCTAGAAGACATCTTACTGTCCTTTGAGTTTCCAAATATGTCATGGATCTCTTTCATAGTGGGAGAACAAAATGGCGACAGAGGAATAAACATTATAAACATACTCTGTCAGTGGCTTGGGTAAAAGTCTGGTACCACATTATGAGATCATTATATTTGCATTATATTCATAATAATCACAAACTAGCACAATATGTTATATATATGAATATTCACAACAACACAACAGGGTTATGAGTATAGTCAGTGATGGGAAAGTTCATTTTCTACATGAACTAGTTCAAAGTTCAGTTCACACATTTTAAAATTAACTAGTTCAGTTCATAGTTCATACTTCAAA
>JAODLI010000002.1:102767-115375 GCA_027575585.1 Percopsis omiscomaycus | reverse complement strand
GAGAGAGAGAGAGAGAGAGAGAGAGAGAGAGAGAGAGAGAGAGAGAGAGAGAGAGAGAGAGAGAGTCCACCCTGTTGCGATCGTCCGAGAGCGACTCCTGAACGCACGCCGCTCCCGGCGGGAACTCAAGGATGGGAAACCTGTGCATCATTACTCCAACTCGCAGGCTGTGCTTTTACACTCGCGTTTGCCATCCAATAGTCGGCCCTGCTCCGCGGCTGGCAGCGAAAAGATGGAGGGAGCTGCCGTTGACCGCAGGCTGGCGGTGAACCCGCGCCCATCCCCATCACGGCTCCTTGGGCGCCCGGCGGACCTGTGGCGTCGCAGAGGCAGCGCGTCAGCTGAATTATTGAGACCGTCGACCGGCTTCATTGACAAGCACAGCTGACGCCCAATGTCCCACTGGGCTGTCCAACAGCCACAAAGGACCTGGCCTGACATGCTTGGCAGCTCGCAGCTATTCTGAGAAAGCTCTCCAGGACCAATATTGCATTGTGGGACTATAGGAAAGTAGTCTATTCGAAACCCCCCCCCCCACACACACACACTCTCACACACACACACTCACACACACACACACACCCACTCACTCACACACACACACACACACCAGGTCCTTAATCAAAGACACTGTTCATAAATGTGTCAAACATAAATGCTCTTGTTTCATCATCATCTTTATACACGTCGGTGGACACATAATACTGATTTATTAAAGTAATTTGCAATGCGGTAAATATGCTCATGTGTACCGTAGGCCTAACGGTTCTTGACAGAAAGTCATTAGAGTGTAATGTCCTTTTGATACCTAAGCACTGCCAATTTTGAATACGATATCTATATTTCACAAACACAAACAGCCCACAGGCCTTCGCTCCCGGCCATGGTCCACGGGCAGAGAACATAATGCGTCTCTGTTCAGCTCTCCCTATGAGAGAGCTAGACCAGAGGCATTATAGAAGAGACAGACCACTTAAAGAACCCTCAATAGAACTCTATGGGAGAAGTCCGTAACGCCAAAGATGGCGGTTGGATGCCCATATCCCCCCCCCCCCTCCCCCCCTACAGAGCCAATCGTCTGCTTTATAATGGCCGATCGGGAAAACCTATTTAGCCAATCGTGTGGTTGCACTGATCTTGCGCCTGCGTAAAACCTTAAACCTTATTTTGGGGCAAAGTCACAAAACTTTTATCTGTTTTTTTTTTTTTTTTATCTAATTTGACTCGTGATTCTATACATGCAGTTTTTATTGTCCTGGTGACCATTGAAAGTGCCGTTATAGCTCTGTACTCATTCATTTAGATAGGGGCCCTGGTCTTGTTAGCCCGTAATAACTGCCCCCGGGCATTTCCAAGATGGCAGCCGATTGGCCAGTCTTTTCTATAATGTCTCTGGCTGAGCACGTTTCTGGCTTGGCTCTCCCCTGCCAGACGTAGCCCGAAACAAACTGGGGGTTCTTTGGGACACGCTCCTCAATCTTGCCACTTGGTCCTGACCCAAAAGAGCACACTGGAGCCTGCTGAGCCATAAATGTTAATCTGTAGGTTACAACAGAGTGAGCAGGGCTCTGTAGGTTACAACAGAGTGAGCAGGCCTGGCCCCAGAGTCAGGCCAGCAGCACTCTCCTGTAGCTAATCACAGGTGGTTTCATCTCAGGTTGCATAGGCTGAACAGCAATAAATGCAAGAAACTTACCATTTAAAGCTTTAAATCATCAAGATTTAAATCATATGGCTGGAGCTATTTTAATATTTTCTTATTGTCAGCCTATGAGAAGCCCAAACCAGTTAGTATCCAGCCAGCACCTTACCACTCTTACCTTCAATGTGACTGAACTCCATTGTTGTCCAAAAAACCTATTAAAAGGAGTCAAAAGGCGGTATAGTTGCTTTGGGTAGAATAAATTACCATTACAATAAAGGCAAATGTCATACTTTTTCCTTAAACATCTTCATGAAGTGACTGTGGTGGATTCGAGTGTAAAGAAGGCACTGCACATGTGCAGACTTTCTGTTTGAACGCTACACCTCAAAAGGAGAGACATGGGAAACCATACAATCTTAGTGGTCATCATAATGATAATATACCAAAGCAACAATACGGCTCCGTGACCTGTCACGGACGAGAAGGGAAGCGATGCTACGTACGCTTGTCAGAAGGAGAAAAAGTAGGGTTTGGTCATTTAGGCCACCTTGAGTAATTAAAATATATATATATATAGTATCATAAATTCATAGCATCACACAGCGACTCTCCAGTAAATGTGTCCACAATTCCCCATGTATGTGTGTATATATTTATGTATGTACAGCATGCATGCATGCATGAAGAAGACCTCTGTCGAAAAAAAAAGTCCCACAGCAACACGGCTCTTACGAACAGAGCTAGCAGCCATGCCGTGGTGTTTTTCTCCTCCTGTGCAGCACACAATGTAGTTAAGAAGCAGGATGGTAATGCATCAAGACCTGTCACTAGATATCCTTACCCTAAGCATATTTCAAGAGCATGCAATCCCTCCCCCAAATCTTGTGGTGACTTTCAGCTATCATTTGGCAGAATGCAGCACAAACTTTCTGCCTGTAGTGTAAACTTTATCGTGTCACATATGGGTGCCTATCCCCAAGTAATCCCCTGGGCTTATTATGCTTCACGTTTCACTTTCGCCGTTTAAAGACAAATCCTTCAGACATAATGTATATGTCAATCTTTCATGCGATAGATGTTTCAAAGGTCAACCTTTAAAGCCCTTTGAGTAACATCCTCTTTGTTCAAACACACATACACAGATCTCCACTAAGGCACGAGTTACTTCCGTAGAACCTACATACTGAATGATGCTGAACATACTATTCTCAAGGGTGAAAAGAAAACATATGGTGAGAGAAACTAGGTGATGAATGCAGTAGACAATAGCTCGGCAGTCAGTGTTTTAATAGTAGCAGATTAGCAGGCAGAAAATATGGTAAAGTAAATATGACATGGAACTGATCCGCTGAGCCCAGGGAACTGTGGGTAGTTTGTCAGGCTGCATTAACCTTCACATGTTTGCCTTCATGTGTTGAAACAGGTGATTCGGCCTAGATGTTTGCTGTATCAAATGTGATAATTTATAAGGTCATACTTTGAGCCCCTGTCTGAATCCACAATTACCAATGTGTGATTTTAGGAGTGGGTCTAGTCTATAATCTCTGTACATAAAGAAGTAGGTCTGGGCCAGAACAGTGAGATCTGGGGTCTGTTGTCAACGTGATTAGCCCAGGCTGATCTATAAAACTGGTGGGGACCAGATATTTATAGTGCCATTACTCATGGGGGAAGCTGTGCCCATCACACAGAATATTAAATTCTCCTAAGGAATAATGAAAGGGGAAATTATTTAAGGGACGAAACACAGAACGGCAGCATTGTGTACACAGTTCCTGTCATTTCCCAGAATTAATTAGATGAATTTAAGCTTCAAGCGTAGTATATCCACCTGAGAATCCCTTGCACTTGCCAGTATAACAAAATGTAGACACCCTCTTTGATTAAGGAGATTAAACGGCAATAAAACGCGAAGCTCAGGTATTACGCTAAGGCCTCAATAAGGGTTTACAGCAGTGCCCTCAACGTCTTTATAGTAGATGAGCGTAGCACTCTTATTAGAGTGTCACAGTGCACAAGATGTGGCAGCCTCATGCTTCTCCGGTGTACTTCTGAATAGTGTCAATGCAATTAACTCATTTACAAGGCAGTCACAGCCACACTGTTGCTTTGCAGGCAGAAAATTAAAAGCAATCCCGATGTGTTGCCGGTGTTGGGTCAATGATTCAAGATAAACCAGGTCAAGGGCAAAGCAAAGCATAATTCCTCTATATTACAAGGGGAAGAAAAAGCCTGATTATGGAAATTTAAATTTGAATAAATATGGAAACATTAAGGTAAAAATAATAACTACATCAGACATATCCAAGGGCTGATCTTATCAGACAACATTGTCACATTGCATTATTTCTTTTATTTTTTTTTATTTCGGCCAGCATATTGACATAAATAATGTTTTTCTGTATGCAAAGCTGTATCTAGCAGCTAGAAAAGAAAGGCCATCAACAAATGTTTTCCAGTGCCCACAGATGTAATCTAATTTACTTTGTCACCGTAACTTCTCTTCGATAACCATATTTGAGGGATCCATGCTAAAATATGTATTATGTATACATTTAAAGCAAAAAAAAAAATTTAAAATCTAAAATTTTTCACTGCCAAATATCTGTACCATATAGCCAAAAATCCATAATCAGTATTTTTCTCACTATATTCTCATTGTCATCCTATAACTGACATAAAGGCCTTTAGACAGACACTATAAAAGCGCACAGTTCTAGTTGGAACCCTCTTTTTATGTGTCGCACCGTACAGCCAAAGGCTAAAGACTATGAGAATTTCAATCACTTTAAACCATATAGAGAAACACTTCTCCCTGTTCGGCACCTAGCAAAACTCGAGCAATGTTTTCCCAATGCTAATAGGCTATCGTAGCCCTTTGCTTTCAGTAGCTAAATGTAATGATTTGTCACGTGGTAGTATGCCCTTGGGCTAGCAAAAGGTAGGCTCATGGGATCTAAATGGTTTATTATTAATTTATTAATCAAGTAAGTGTCAAAGGAAGGACATGAAATAAGAAATGGTCTCACCTGCTGCAGCAGACTTCATATAGAGCTTAAACCACCAAAACCGTGTCAATGTCTGGACTGATCATTGCTAATGCACATAAACATATGAGCATGTTACAGACTATAGGCTCTTGGTCATATACTGGACTATAATAAGCAAATGCTCTGTATTACAAACCTTGGAAATTATAGCGTCCTAGAAAAATAATTTGGGGGGTAAAAAGAAAACAAATCCACAATCAAACGCCGAACAAAAAAACCATATTCGCTACAGTATGTCCACAACACTCCAGAGCTTAAAATGTAGGCAGGCACAAGACAAACGCCTGACCCCGGAGGTATGCAGAACCCTCATAAAGACACAGTCACATACCCTGCAGGCTGACACATTCATTCACACAATAATATGTACAAGCAGAGGCCGGCGCTATAGATTAAACCAGTGGTTACAGACCCCCCTTAGAACATGCATCACAAGTCAGTAATGTATTCGTGGTTGTTACCGTGACACTGTAGAGTAAGACATCGGTGGATTGGTTTGATTCACGCCCCAGTTGAGACCCTGGGCCTATTTCTTGTATTTTATGTGCAGAATAATTAACTGGCCTGACCTATAGGCCACTCCACAATGCCAACTGAGCACTGGGTCGGCAGGGTAGGTGGCTGGGATAAAGGTGGTAGGGGGACAGAAAGAGAGATTAAGGTCTTATTGTTATCACTGATTAAAATGGAAATAAATGTGTCTTGGAGGAAGCAAGGCGATGGAATTTTATGAGAGCCCTGAGCAAGTTTCATTCTAAAATTAAATATCGACCATTTGGAAGACAGTGACACACAGTGTTTCATAGCGCAACATTAAAACAAATCATTGTACTTCTAGAAGGGGGGATAAAAGCCTATGATTTAAATAATTGATTAAAACGTTCTCGGTGCCACTGTTCGGATAGGCCTGCTGAATATTAGGTTTAATTTTCTTCCAGGGTGGCGTTCCACAACGAAAAGTTCTTTGTTTAATATCACCCTCCGCTCAATGGCTGCACCACAGAGGAAGTATTTCTGCGTACATCTCCGGGGTAGGCTATAAACCAAAGTGGGGTGCATTCATTTCAAGATACAGTAGGAGTGACTGGCTACGACGAACCCGTCAGGCATGGCGCTACATCTTGTCAGGAGAGCCTGAATATTTTATCAGAGCCAACGGTACTGTGGAAAGCAAGTCAACACGGGAGATAGAACAAAGAACCGGCAATGTCGACGGTGAAATTCAAACAGCCAAGGCCGCTAATAGTTAAAACCGTTAATACAGACACTTTTCCTTCTTACCTGCGTGTAGTCTATGTGTGCAGCCGCTGTCCGAGGAGGTGTCAGATAAACTTCCAGGGATGCGCGCGATCCAAACTTACAGGCGGCACCGCTCGGAGCGCGTTGTCTTCTTTTAGAATAACGCCGTAAGAAAATGTCGCAAACATTTTCTTTTCTTTTTTTTTCTTCACGAAAACATTTTCACCTCTCCCACAACAAGTCAATTTAGCGTGCGACGCGGAACAATAATAAAAAACACTTCTGCGAAGACGTGTGCGCGCACTGCTTCAGCTCGCATCCCGTCTCAACTGCCACTACCGTCTCAACCGCGCTTCCCGGAGTCTTCCATTCATGTCGATCTGCGGGGAGAGCGCTTACAACAATCCCGGAGTTATTTGGAGAAGGTTACACTACCCACACGTGTCGTCTAAATCCCACAATACGGGGCAACAAACTCAGGCTGTTCGGTGGAAATACAGACGCCGAAACAACGCTCTCCGTCCGTCCCCCCTGTTCTCTTGTCCGGTCTGCACTTGTCAGCTGATAAAAATGCGCATCTAGTCGCTTTCCTTAGCATCGCTGTGGTCTGCCAGTCAGCCTACCTACTGTATGTGTGTGTGACAGAAATGCCGTCCGCATACAGTATACAGTCCCCTTCTCTTTTATATGAAGACGACTTGCTGTGGCAGCTTCCTCGCTGACAACTATACACATACAACTACAGGTGTGCAGTTTCTCGCATTTACTCTCATAAAATATACGAGCAGAGGCAGTTATGTAGCCTATTTCTTTTCGCAGCAGACTGTAAATTAAACTGTAATGACTATTAAATACACACATTACAGTTATTGTTTATGGGTATAGGCTACCTCCAGGCACACGTAGCTTAGTGCTATACAGGGATTTAGCTTTTCTGCTATTGAAACTAGAGGTTATTCTTCAGAGGTATATGTGATAGGCCCACACCCCTTTTTCACATACAAAGTCATAGGGCGCCTGTTCTGAGGGTGTGAGTTTGATTTAGAAAACAACAACAAATAAGCAGTCAGTCTCAGAGATAGCATGCGCCCCAGCTGTGCACTTCTTACCCAGTTCAGTTACCCAGAGTTAAATCAGAACCACATTCGCTTTGAGATAGCTTTGTGATTGGAGCAAAATGTATGAACAGTCATATCTGATCATCCTCAAATTATATACCATTTTAAGAATGCAACGGGCCGAGCAGGGTTTCATTAATTACAAAAGCACAGTGCACTAATCCCACTAGAAAGGCTTCTGGAGGCCAGGGCCATTCTTCTCCCTCTTCTGAGAGAGCGAGAGGAGAGAGGAAGAGTAACAATGCCACGGGTAGATCAGAGGACCTGAGGACTCAATAGGGGGCCCACTACTGCAGCTCTGAGTGGACAGTTTTTCCCTAATCCCCTCCCTGAGTTTGGCCCATGTGCGACCACATGCGGCGATGAAGTTATCACCGAGGGCAGCTTTTCTCCCACTGGAGCCGGTTGGTCGCTATTCGGTTCTTGCTGTTATATGCGCGCGGCACATCAAACGGTTCCTTCCATCACATGCCATTATCTGCATGAAAGGCAAGTGTCCAATAATCAATGTCAAACTCTGTCATTCAGTCTTCAACCAAGGACAGGCAGAAGGATGGAAGAGAGACAGAGAGAGGAGGCAATAAAGGAGGATTCTGGAGAGATTTTGTAGCCACCTCTCTCTCTCTCTCTCCCTCTCTTTCCCTCTCTCTCTCTCTCTCTCTCTCTCTCTCTCTCCCTCTCTCTCTCTCTCTCTCTCTCTCTCTCTCTCTCTCTCCTGCTCTAACGTTCCCCTCCTCTCCGCTGGGGCCTTCGAGAGAGCGGAAAAAAAATCTACCTGAAAGTTGGTTACTATAGCAACAAATTCACAAGTGAAGATTCCTGCGTTTGCCACATATGAGTGACACGGTCGCCTTCTCTTATTTGAACCCGGCGAAATAGGGCATTCTGTTTCATAAAAGTGTTCCTACTAGGCAAAGCCTTTGGTCTCTGAGTCTGAGATGACAGAGATTTTAGATTTTCATTTTGGAAAGCCTTTGGTTCAGGTTTTTGTTTGTATTGAAGCTCCTCCACAAGCCTTTGGATTTTGTGCCCAGAGTGTGCCCATGTATGCAGACTGCTGTGCCCTCTGTTGCCCTCTGTTGGAGACGAACGACTTGAACATTCAAATTCGAAGGCTCACCACAGTCTTCATGCCTTTTTATATAGACACAGTACTGGGATTCTGCGTGTGAGTGAGTGTGTCTCTATTTGAACGAAAACTGCACATTTAAGCTAAAAACCTTGTGACTCTTTGGTCTGGACCTGCTTATTCATTTGTCAGTGTAATACACATAGCCTATGCAGTGGAAAATTTTACATTTTAGATAAATGTATATAAGTTCATAATACAAGGTCGAGACCTTGAAATAATTTAATAAACACCCATGCTGGTTTCATACGCACTCAGTAAGGTGTGCCTCCATCCTGTAGTGATGCATAGATTTATGTCAGAGGTAGTCACAAGCGTTACAATCTGTACAACCCTAAGCTACCTATGGTTGTCAAGAGGACCGTCTGAACACACAAAACATGAACCAGAAACTTCAGAATTGAAGCCCAAGAGCATAGCATAAATTATAGGAGAAAAAGCTCCGGTCCCATCTCTGTGCCGTGTGTTTTACACATGTGCGGGATGGCCGTGAGAAAACAGATGGGCCAAACCAGGGGGACTCTGAGCAAGCTATAGACATTGTAAAAAAGAAGCACTGACAAATTATGCAAACACTTACTTACACCAATGTGTGTCTGTGGGAATTTGTCCCTGTGGGTCAGAAACGGTGTTCAAAACTCTGCCTTTTTCGCCTTGTGTCTGTTACTGGCCAAATGGACGACAATGGCCTTCAGTATATAAAGTGTATTATTATTTTCGCACTGTAAAGGATATTGCCTTTTGTTGGTCCCGCATTGTATCTGGCGAGCTAAATGCAAGTGTATAAAGGGATTGGACGGAACTTCCCTTTTCATGTGGAAATGAATCCCTTCTACACGGACAAAACAGCTTTCACTTGTGGTTATACAGTCAGTATTTTATGCTTGTAGGGATTTATTTGAGAAAGAAAAAAGAAAAATACTAGAGAACAAAAAAAAGAAAAAGGTAAATGAAATAAAAAAGAACATAAAAAATAAACCTCATAATTGTAAAGAAAAAATTAGAATTATGTTGAACTCAAAAAAATACAAAATAAATAAATAGATAAAACCCCAGAGACGTGCCATATATAAGCAGGTGGAATTGGAAAGGTTGCCCTCCTAACCTGCCAAGTTGTTTCAGAACAGGCCATTATCCAGAACAGAAATCTATTTATTACAGACAAAGAGGAGAGAGAATCTAGAAAGACAGAGAGAGAGAATCTCCAGAGAGAGAGAATCTCGAGAATTCCTTCTCAGGCATTATTTCTGGAAGAACAAATTTGAACGCGTATCAGAACAAAATGCAGAGCAATGTGTTCCAATGCATCAGTGCCAAGTTTATTAGATGTGGCCTTCTGATATTGCAGCTACTGCTATTATAACTTCATTTATATACAATACAGGCCTATAGATATTGTCTGTTAGAAACATCAAGACCAGCACCAAACACTGTAAACAGCTGCAACATAGATGGAGCTATGAATTCTAAAATTTATTTTGTAGTGGTATTTCTCTAATTACTACGTTTACCTCAGATAGAGCAATATACAGTAAAACCTTTCACCAGAATTTTTGAAGGACCCACTGCTCTTTAAAAGTGGAAGATTGAGAAATGAGAGACAGATGGTGTTCACTTGGGCTTCGCAAATCATAGAATACAGAGCAGCACATAAAATACCCTTTGACTTAGTAGGAAGGTTTGTTGCCATTCTAAATTTGCCAGATGTATTGACAAGCTAGAAAAGAAAGGCTCACAGTACGAAGTCAGTGGTATGATAAATAATGATCATTTATGCAACTCTATCACACCAAGTCCAGTGTTATGCCCACACAAAAGGTAATAACAGATAATTATTTATTTCATTTATTAGTAATTAATAATATATATTTGTATTGTGACTATTGGTTTAGTATTGTAAGTTCATATCATCATAGTTCATGGCAAATGTAAAACTGGGGGTAAAACGTTGCATACTGTACCGTGTTTTTATTCAGACTTATTTGAACCCGAAACCCATTAAAAGTGAATAATAAGTTTGAAGTTCAGAAAGTGCAGTTCATCGGTGGTTTGAAGGTAGGAGGCTTTTATACCAACAGCAATGATTTTTAACTTTAGGAAAAAAATATATAATTTTTTACCTTAACATTACTATAAGTCATACCTTGCCCGCAGTCTACTACATAGACCCATGTTCAGATGCAGAGATTCAATCGTTGATTTCCTATGTCTGCAATTTGCTAGACAGCAAATCCTCTGCGAGGTGAAAGGTCTGTCATTTATTGTGAATAACTTCTACAGTTGAAGAAGGTTTAAGACACTTTTCAAGGTGTTCCACCATTCTGCTTTCCTACTCTTCACACAGTATGTCAGGGTAATTTAGCTGCAGTGCCCAACAATTGAACTATAGCTGCCACACTTAAAAGTAAATAGAAATGCCAGCCTCCAAATAGTAGTAAATAATAGTAGCAGATGCCATTATGGAAAATATGAATAAAAGAGCTTTGAATACAAGGGGGAGGCTAGCTTCTTTAAGACAGTAAACAGTTTAGCCTAAAAAGTGTAGCGATTAACCTCTGGCTTTCTTGTCGGAAGCTTCTATTGGTTTGTACGTCTAATGGGTTAGCTGCCCAAAGAGAAGCAGTGTCCTGGTTTGCTGACATATTAGTATTTATTTTTTCTTCACCGAAAAGCCCCCCAAAGCTCAAAGGAATGCAGCTCTGAGCACAATGAATCGTCGCCTGACAAATTACAAACAAACGATGCTCTTCAGGAGATATAGTAGCATGACCCCGGACGCGATTTACGGTGTTGGAAATAACCCCTGTTCCCCTTTATTGACTACTTAAAATAATTTACTATCTAGTAAAGCCAAGCTATTGTATTTTCTGTAAGATTGCAATTGATTGATACTGCAAAACAAACAGTAAGTGCATGTTTGTGTCAGCATGACCTGTACTTAACACCGACTGCCTGAGTCAAACTCTCCGCCCTCTGATGTAGACTTCTCTAAGTACGCCATTATGCAGTCCCTGGTGTCATGTCCAGTTTGGAGTTGGCCAAGACCGTGGCCCCAACCGGGGGTTGGCTAAACGTAGGCAACCAGTGTGCTAAAAATGCCTGCGTAACAAAACAACATGTTTATCATAGAGCCAGGATGAACCATCCAGTACTCCGGTGCAGGGCTAATGAAGAGATATGTTCTCCATTACCAGGCCATATTCCTTCTGCAACGATTAGAAAACTCTCCTGAGGGGCTCTATCACAGGGCTTCATCGAGGCTAGACCTTTGCAAATCTTCATATCCTGCACAATTTTCATAAATTGAAGTCTAATGAGCAGAGTTGACATAACTGTGATTTATTGTCTCGGAGGCTTACCAATTTCACCGCTGCACTGGAAATTATGGATGTCAAGTCTTCATATTCATATATATTCTCAACAAGGGGATTAGGGCTGGTCACGTGAGTAAAATGGCCTTTCTCTTTTATAGAACGTGTAGCATGATGCACGCAAACATGCAGAGTGCTACTGTAACAAGCTCCCTGAGGTGAGTCGTGTCTTAAAGGCCAATGCTGAGCAATATCTTTTCATAGCTCTCTTCAGAACACACTTTATGTCTGCTAAACACTGCCGCATTGCAACTTATCTGGCTTCAAGCCACAATTATCATAAATGTTGCTTTGGACAAAAGCGTCTGCTAAATGATGTAAATGTAAAAATGTAAATGTGCCATTTAGTGTACTTTGCATGCTTCACTAGTTATTTAATGGCATGTAATTTTCCAATTTATTTTTTAATTATTCCACAGACATTGATGATAACAATAGTAGCTGGAGAAAATCTAAAACGTAATAGGCCTTTATGTAAATGATCAGTGTTGGAACATCGCCTAAGATGCATTGTCACGTAATTGCCAGTTAACAATATAACGTTAAACCTTACATGCCCACATATCAGCACAAATCCCTATCCTGTTCGTTATTAAAAATAATACCACAAAACCGACAGCAAAGTCGGTAAATACCAGCACAAAGAGCATCTCAGAAATATTTAATGGCGAAAACAAGGCTCGATTGCAGGTAACTACATAATTGTTTGATTAGTAACTGTAATGAGATAACTGAATTTAGGAACAGTAATGTGTTACATTACTGGTTGCAGACAAATTTTATGGGATTACAGTAATGTGTAACTTATAATGCGTCACCCACAACACTGTAAACAATCCATGTAAATATACACAAATGTTATAGCTCTACAAATTGAACAGAGGTTTTGATTTCACCCACAGTCCCCAGTCTCCAACAGTTATTAGAGCTGCTTTGAGGCAATATTGACAGCAGTGTTGTTCCATTACAAGATGGAATCCATACAGACCCATTCTTTCACGCCCTTATATCTTAAACAGCCCCTGACCATCGAAGGACACACAATTCTTGGGGGGG
>JAODLI010000002.1:41278-55505 GCA_027575585.1 Percopsis omiscomaycus | reverse complement strand
CCCCCCCCCCCCCCCCCCCACGCCCCTCGAGTGGGGGCCCCCCTGTAGATCCGCCCAGGGCTAGAAGGCCTCCTCATTTGGCTTCAGTAATAGTACGCTGAGTTTAGACAGCTTGCACACATTCTTTCACGTCCACAAAATACAAGTTTATCGTCAATAACGACCATCCACTAAAGTGTTTGAAAGCAAGCTATTTCTCCGTAGCAGGTGTCATATCAACAAAATAGCGGGCACCCTTTTGCCACAGGACGCCAGCAGCAGCCCTATTAGCCAGTTAGCTCGGGAGAAAAGAAGGACTGATGAAACGTGCTTGTCATATTCCCTGTGTGATGTCATTTATAACTGACTGGTTTATAACTGCCGCTGGAGGCTCCCGGTCACGCTGCCACCACATCTGGTGGCTGTGGTGTTGTTTTGGTTCTTTTTACTGTATATTAGGTGGCATACTGTATATTAGGTGGTAGACGGACGAAAGCGAAAGCATTTGCCAAGAATGTTTTCATTAATCAAGTTAATTAAGTTACTTTTACGTGAGTATGTTTAAGGGGCACAGAACATCTAATTTTCTTTTCTTTTTCTTTTTTGTTTATTTAATATCTTACAGATATTAGGCACATGTAGGCTATGTAGGTTTGTGTGTGTGTGTGTGTTTGTGTAAAAAACTAAAATGGTTTCCAGGATAAAGTAACCGTACCAAATTTACCGTACCAAAGTAACCGTACAATGACATGACCAAGTTGGGCTGACACTGTCGCTGCTGTCGCTGTGCTTTTTGTATCCGGGCCACGAAGAGCGCTGGACCTCACGTTACCGGGCGGGGCGATGGCGAGAGAGAAGCAGCAGGGGAGTCAGGATGTGGCAGGATGTGGCAGGCGACTAGCCCCCACCTGTCACGAGTACCGCGCACGTAGACAGCAGGGGGCGCTGTGCTGCTGGCACGCTCCCGCAACATGATTAAAGAGCCGACCAACATGATAATGGTGCTTCGCCTTGTGAATGAAGTAATAGAGGGAAGGTGGAGATGGTATTACATTTTCCTCCTGGGCAGAGTGCGCCGAGGGGAGAAACGCCCGAACGAAGATAAAAGACTGACAATAGATAATTAAGGAACTGCCAGGTCCCCTTCACTATTCTCTCGGCTGTTTTATTAACGGGGGGATCTGCTAAGGAATGGGATAAAAGAGCTATCAGCGGGAATATGAATTGGGATGGCTAGGGAGTGAGATGGGGGGGGGGGGAGGTGATGGTCACCGGAATGGCCTGCAAAGTTTGATCAGAGCGAGACTTGAGACTTTAAGGCTCCATATCGTTCCATTTTCCAAACTGTCATTTTGGACTGACTTCTTGTCCCTTAGAGCCGAACATTCTAGTTCAGTTGGTCTTGCATAGATTTTTAGCACGTCCTAACTTGATTGGCTATCTGAATGGGAGTAGGAAGATAGTTCAGAGATGTTTAGAGATGTTTCGGTTATGAACGATTCATTCAGAAGAAACATATTTTAGGTCAGTTAAATGATTCGTTCAACGTTCTGCACCGATTCGTTATTTAAAATATCTCTCACTTGTTAAGGTTTGACTGCATTAAGTCTGCTTCTGTTTCTAGCATGAGCAAATATCCTTTTGAGCACGGGCTGCGGGAATATTTAAAGCCATGTCGCTGGCTGGAAGAACTGTCCAATTCACTTGAGTATCTCTGACCGAATGCTGTCTCAAATGTGAACGTCATGGAAGAATGTACGTATCGTTCACGAGTGACTCATTCATTGAATGAGAATGGGGCATCTCAGTCGTGAGTGACTAGTGATGATTTGGGAAACCGGAAATGTCACTGAATGTCTTGGTAAAACAGTCTTTTGAACAAATACTCTTATTGAACGGAGTGAAATTATATGAATCTGTAAAAAGACTCGAATCTGCCATCTTGCGCAACTTGATCATGTGATGGTGTGGTTACTTTATTCTGGAAACTATATGTTAAAGTATGACCAAGCCTATGACCTACCTATATAGTATGATTTTAGCCTTGGCCTTGTGCCACTCATTTTAGTTTTTTACATCCACACACACAAACCTAGATAGCCTATATCTGTAAGATGTAATATAAATTCCATATAAATGATGGTTAACCAATTCTGACTTGATATTACTAACTAAAATATGTTAGAACGATTTCTAATTATATATAATTAGTCCAGCTCCAGTCCCTTCTGACAACACAACCGACCACACAATTAGAAAAATAATTTTATGACCGAGGACCTTTAATTATTCACCAGAGTTGCACTTTAGCATTGTAAAATGCTAAACGCCAACAGTGTTCAGACAGAGCCGTGGCTATCTGTGCTGTTTGTGGAGTGAAAAAAGAATAAAACTGCTTTTTTCTTCATACTTAGATTGTAAATGTGACATTTGTTTGAGGTTTACCACTTGAGCCCTGGAATATATTTTGTTAAAACTGTAAATACTTTATTTAAATATTTGGACAGCAGCAATAATATCTGAAAAGCCTAGTTCTTGTACTAGATAATTTGTCTTTTGGCTATCTACAGCATGTGTAATATTGTCTTGGATGGTCTGATCCTCTGGTTTGCTTTTTCACTGGCACAATAGCTTATTGTTGATTCTATTGTATATTTACACACTAAAACTCATATAATCCAGTCTTCTGGGCAAAAACACTTGAAAACAAAAATTCCCAGACAATTAAAAAAATAAAAACAAAAGCCATTTTTATTATTAGGGTTGGGAAATTGCAGGAGGGAAACCAATCACAGCATTCAATCATTTGGGGTCTATCATACAGTATGGTATTTACTGTATAGCTTGTCTCACAATAAATAAGACAATAATAAAGCCTGAACTACACACTATTGTACAAGCCATGCTGCTATATGTGCTGCTACTGTATAGTCTGATGTTAATAATATCACGTTTTGCATAGAAAACACACAAACTTCTACAGCCTACAGTACTGTAGAAAGTATCTTAGGAGTTCAGTTATATAGCACACTTCAAATTACAACAAATCGTAACCATTATACTTAGAAATGGATGAGCGAGCTACATTCATGTTTTATTTCATGTAAGTAGCCCCCAGCATGGTGAATATTGCCGTGTATGATTTCGAGGATGCTTTGATCTAAAGCAACTGACAGTTTTATGAGTACATACATTTTTAACACGGGTGGACCCCGCAGAAAACAAACTAAATCCTTGTGTTAGTCCCACAGTATACTCGACTCACTCCAAATTGAAATACACACAAGTTGGAGTCTCGCATTGACGTGGCTCTCAAGAGGAAAGGCTGATGAAAAGATTTCAGGCGCCAGGCAAACTAGTTTAGTTCCTGTTTTTCTTTTACAGTTTCAATTCAGTTCTTTCTCAGTTGGTTTAGATTGTCTTTCCAGATATAGTGATAGTGGTGTGGCAGTCTTGAGAAGACCCAAGACCATGGCGCTGAGACCCTAATTTGGACACACAGTGCTAACCTGATGCAACCCCATTACTATAGAATTACCAAGCTATCCTTTATAGTGGGGCTTTGGCATCTTGCTTCAGGCCATAGGCTAACATGATATTAATCAGACTGAACCTTGAAAGATGCTTAATTGTGACAGAACATTATCCTAACCCTCCACACCGACCAGAGTCATTCAATCAAATTTTTTCAATGTATGGTCTATGCAGACATATCTGCAGTTTATTTCTTTTATTGTTGCTATATATTGTGTTTTATGTCTTGCTGAAAGCTAAACGCAAAAGAAAGAAACACTAAAGCCTTGAATGTGAAGTGTTCTGTCGGCACATTACTAAGCCAAGGGCTGTGTTAGCTCTGTAACCTTGTGTCACTTTAGGACATTCTTCGATTTGTGTCTGGAATTTGTGTTTGAAACCAGCCCTAAATAAACTATTGTTTTGGTTTGAAACTCCTCCCCACACAGCTCTCATAGGCTCACACCTTGCTCTACCCCTCCCCCTACAGGCGCCCACACTGCTGCATTTCAAACATCGGAGAAATATACTTTACATAATATAATAATATAATAATGTATAATAATAATAATAATAGAGACATTAAACGTTGAGATGTTTATGGGCTTTATTTTTGGGTAAAATCACAAGCATACTTCCCCTACATAAATAATGAATATGACTACATGAATGTGTAAGCAGCGTAGGTGATGACATCACAATGTGCTTGGTACAGGTTGGTAGAAATGCCAATGGGTTTTCTCCATTTTGTAAAAAGGAATGTGCTGATTGGCTCACAACAGAACCGGTTAATTGTGTACACTGATAATGCAACCTACAATGCACAGTCAACCGCTATGTACAGAACACAACAGAGAAAGGTCAAAGTTCATCAGCGGGACAACAACACATAGGGCGGGTGGGTGGTGGTGGGGCGTTGGTGGGGGGGGTGGGGGGGGGGGAGGGAAACAATAACCAAAATATACAAATAAGTCCATATTAAATTTGAGATAAATTGGAATACAATTCTTAAATGTGTTTAGGGTGTAAATGCATAGAGTGTGCCCAGCTAGCTAGGGGATGGATTTAATTGCAGCTATCTAGGGGGAATAACAGATTCCAAATTCTATATCTAATAGCACTCAAAGGAAGGATAAGTGTCTCACATTCTCAGGGGCTCTGTACATTATCACCACGACTACCCATTCCTCCATGGAGCTAGTTTGTCATCACTTCACAATAAACATCCATTTCAAACACATTGAAACAGCAAACAACGTGTGGTTTCCACACTATGCTCTATTCTAGTATGTTATTTTTGGTCCGGGGATCATTTTCAACACGTGATTGCCCTATTGACTTATCGCTGAGTGGTATTGCGAAGGGAATTGATAATGCGGCGTATGAAGCTGGGAGAGTTTAACATTTTTATTCACTTCTACATTTTTTTTATTGACTGCTGGGCGGGATAGCGGTTAGGGCTGAAAGGTCTTGGGTTCGAACCCCAACATGCCTGGTCTTCCCTTGAGCAAGAGCCTAAACCCTTCCTGCTCCCCAATACTTGTAACTGTACTCACTGTTAAAAGCTAAATTCCTAAATTGCTCTTAACATTTGGACTTTGGATAGAAATCTTATACAGTGGTACAGTGGTTGTGTTAGTGAATCAAAGGTTGTAGGGAACCATAACAAACCACTATATCCCCCAGCTTCTACTTCAAAAGGGAACGAATCGCCGCACGAATCGCCGCACGAATCGCTGCACAGGCTCGTTTTAATTAGACAGATGGCTCAGCATCAGATGGGACGGAAAGACGAGATATGGATCTGTAAGGAACCTTCTCTTACCACAACGGAGGGCCAAAAGAAGAGGTATAATCTGCAGTCACACCGGGGATAAGTACACTAATTCCTCTGATGGGGGGGGGGGGTGTTCCTTAAAGGCACAGGAAAAAGGGAAAAAGTGGGAATTGGGGAAGGTTTTAGCCCAGCCTTTGTGAACATTGTCTGGTCTCAATCCTGGCCTGGTTTCTCACCCCACTCTATAGTTATAGCTACAGTGTCAGTAATGCTTTATGACTCTGACGCTGGGCGGAGTTTCTGCTCATTGGAAGGCCTTTCTTATGCAATGGCCAATAGGAACTCAAACTGTCCAAAACAGACGTGATACACACTGTCCCGGGTGTCGGCCATCTTGGCGGAGACAGTCAGTAGCCAATCAGGGAATTTCCACAAATACGTTAGAATGGAGATGGAAGCCAGGCCTGTTGGCAGGCAGCGAGACCAGGGAAGAGTCGGCGAATGCCAACAAGGCTAGAGAGGATTATCAGGGATGAATAATTCTGTGTATTTGTTCCAATTTTACATTTATTTTGTCGATGGTCTAGAGAAGATTCGAACATTCAGCGTGATTGACTCTGCAACCGATAAAAAAATGGTAAGTTGCACCTATTTGTTTTTATATTTATTGATATCAATTCCTGCTTGCCCTAATTCCTGCTATGCCCCTACAGAATGAGACCAGCAATCAACTCAAAGCTGAATCAGACTGAAAGCACCCTGTCTAAACAGATTTAATCGTGGCCTGAAGACATTGCTGTTTGCCTTTTTGCCTGGGTTTTTGGATGACGACCCCTTGGTCACATAATCTGGATTCACAATTTTGGTTTCATATTCAGTGATATTAACCTATCACGTACCCCCACGGAAATTAAAAAATCTGCAACAGAATTCAGTGCAACAGTACCTTTGAGAAAACAGGTCTCCGCGACGCCCCCCCCCCCCCCTAAGATTCCCCGACCCACGCCACCACGTTGCCCTTGGGGACGTCGGTGATCTCACAGTTGAGCTTGTTCAGACGTCCGTCCAGGATGAAGAGGGACTCTCTGGAGGGGGTCACGAGGTACTGTCCAAACAGCCCGCTGCCCGCCATGACCCGGTTCCTGCCGCTCCACGGCCACTCCTCCGGCTTGGTGGCCTCCTTCAGGCTCTTGATCATCTTGACGTTGCCGGTGCCGGGCTCCACGAAGAGGGCGTCGGTCTGGCGCCCGGAGCTGCCGAACACGTTGTACTGGTGGGCCTCGGTGAAGGAGCGCTGGAAGGCCAGGTCGCACAGGTGCAGGTTGGTGTGGATGTCGAAGGCCCTCCCGATCTCCCCGCGCCCCGACACCGTCTGGATCCTCATCAGGCCATCCCTGTCGTCCACGGTGACCAGGTGACGGCCGTCCGGCGACACGTACGGCGTGCCGGTGACGTCGCCGTTCTGGCCAATCACGGCGTCTGTCACACTGTCCACTATGAGCTGGGGCCGGGTGGCGCCGGTGGAGTCTGGCCTGCAGTGCACAAAGTAGTAGCCCCCCAGGTGGGTGTAGGCCACGGTCTGGGGGACGCAGCTGTAGTCGCGCAGGCTAATGTTCCTCACATACGACGTCGTTTCCAGGTCAATTTTGTGGAGCA
Organism: Percopsis omiscomaycus; assembly: GCA_027575585.1. Taxonomy (NCBI): domain Eukaryota; kingdom Metazoa; phylum Chordata; class Actinopteri; order Percopsiformes; family Percopsidae; genus Percopsis; species Percopsis omiscomaycus. The sequence continues at coordinate 48,580 of JAODLI010000002.1, read as the reverse complement.
CGGGTTCGTTCCGATGGAGGATTATGCCGAATCTGTGGAAGGGTCAAGCAAAGTGGAAACATTTATTTGTCGTTGCTTAAAGGAACATTCCTCAATTTGAATCTGGTCCTGGAATCCCTGCCTCTCATTCACGCCGTTCTCCCCCCCCCCCCCCCCCTACAGCCACACTCACATTTGTGCGCAGGTGTATTCAGAACCTCAACAGGGATAGAAAGAAGGGAAGAAACATTCGGTTTCAGTTTGTTTTTTACATGTCCTAACATGGCACTGACAGCAGCCCTGTGGTCAAAAGTGGAATTGATGAGTTCCCAGATGAAAAGCTCTAATTGGACGCCAATTTAGATTCTCTGGGAGAGAAAGGTACGACGTTCATAAGAGACCAGAGGCAGGGGAATTACTCAACTAGTTGAACAGCCATTTTGTTCTGATGGCAAACAGGCAATCTTTGCGTGGCAGTGTAAAGCCATCTAACCACCACGTTCCCCCCTAATAAAATAATAACATATTTGTACGTGGCCATGAATCAGTGGAAACACCGTCTAAAGACGGTGATAATGACACATTGCATTTCAGCCGCAGAGCAGGGGGAGAGACGAATACGCTAAAGGCAGACGCGCCTCAATTAAATGTGAACACTTGCTGATCGATGCCGACAGACACTTCAATCTCGCTCATCATTCATTTGCTTTTATGCCATTTAAACACAAAGCTGTCCGCTCGTGTAGGCAGATAATGGCTGCTTGAAAGCCACACAGTACATTGCCTGTCCTGTAAAATGAATCATTGATTGAACTATAGATTGCAGGCATGACAGGGGACTGTGCTCATTAAAACACAACAATACATATCCAATGAAGTAATTTTCTATCGCATTGAGTGATATGTATTCTCATTCTGCTTAAAGTGGGAAATTACTAAGCAGTATTGTACGCAACGATTGATAGCCTCACCAATAAGTAAATCAGGAAACCTGTGACTTGTTTTTTCTTGTTGAAATGTTAAATATAATGTAAAAAAAAATATTATATTATATTAAGATTTTTTATTTTTTTTCTTTTTTTAATGTGTGTGTGTATTTGATACGGTGGTGTTGTACTGCAACATACAGTATCGGCAGGGGAGTGTACCCAACTGGGAGGTATCGACTGCTGTACTGTATGTGTCTTGGAGCTAAAGGTCAATGTAGTGTTTATCCCACAAACAAAGATTATTTTCACAATACTTGACATGCTATGGTATGTTAAACATGTTGTTGCCTGTCACCGAACACCTTAGAGATTATAGTTTCCACTCCTGATGAAGGCATTATACATCGCATATTCTTCCAAGTTCTGCAGAGCTAAATCTACTTCAATTTGTATCATTGTGTCTCTAAATCAATATTCCCAGCAGCAATGGAAAGTCTATATAAGTAAACCCCAAAGAAATCTTAGTCCTGCAGTTAAATTAAAGATCCGAAGGGCAAAACTACACAAAAACTAACAAATGTTTCTCAGTGAAAAATATCTCTAACCCGGTGACGTCGTGTGCAAAAACATAAGCAACTAACTCCACTCTTTCTACCACAAAGACATGTGTGTGCAAGGATTAGAAATAGGTGAAAACAGGAACTGTATAAGCTGTAGAAATAACAAATGCTTGTGTATTTTGCTGACTGGCAGAGTTGACTGTAACTCAATGTTTTTAATGAATCTCACCCTTGAAGGCATAGCATGCTTTAGCGGTTGGGAGAATACCCAGTCAACCAATTGCAGAATATGTTTTAATATTTACATTGCTCACAGTAATAAATCTACGAGTCGCTGTACATCTGCAACACAGACCGAGGTTGTGAGGGTATTAGCATGATAGCAGTCACACACAAAGTCCACTGAAGGTTGTGCTGTGAGCTATAAAACCATACTGTTTAATCATTGTTCCTAAAGCCCCGATCCGTTATTCCTGCCTGGCGGTGCATCAGTTAATGACGTCTATAGATGATATTTTCCAGTACCAGCCTTTGGAGTAAATGCAATGTGAAGTGTTTGTCAAAACTAAGTTTCGGACACTGGGCTTTTGTAGGATGGTTTTGGAGGAGAGGCTTGCGACCAGCAACATGGCAATATTTTGTGTCATAAATTAAATGACCCAGTATGTAGGGTTGTGAGATGGTTTCCAGATTTTGAAATAATTTCTTTACTGTAGTTTTATTATTTTTATGCTAATATTATTATCTTGGCTTTGCATTTGTGACTGACTACATTTGGCATCCAGCCGCTGAGGAGCCCACTCCGCCGCAGCCCGGCCCTGGAGCTGCTGCCAGCCTGCTCTCGCTGCGAGGCCACGCAAGGCCTCACCACTGGAGAGCCGCCGCCACACTCCGGCCTCGGAACTGCCGCCAGCTCTCTCGGACCGCTGGAGCCGAAACCTTGTCCAGTCGCCGAGGAGCCCCCTCCGCTGCAGCCCGGCCCTGGAGCTGCTGCCGGCCTGCGCTCGCCGCTGGAGGGCTGCTGCCGCAGTCCGGCCTCGGAGCAGTCACCGGCTCACTCCCGCCGCTGGTGCCGATGCCCGGTCCAGCCGTTGAGGAGCCCACGGTGCCGCAGTCCAGTCCCGGAGCTGTTACCAGCTTGCTCTCGCTGCCAGGACCAACGCACGGTCCAGCCGCTGGAGAGTCAACACCGCCGCAGCCAGTTTCCGTAACTGCTGCCTGCTCGCACACGTCGCTGGAGCTATTGCCTGGTCCAGCCGCTGTGGAGCTCTCAGCACCGTCGCCAGTCTCCGGAGCTGCTGTCTGCTCGTCCACGTCGCTGGAGCCGTCGTCTGGTCCAGTCACTGTGGAGTGCTCATCACCGTCGCAAGTCGCCGGAGCTGGTTTGTCTTCGCTAGCCGCTGGGCCACCAACACCAATGGCCCAGCCACCGGAGGATCCCAGCCTCGGCTGCTCGTCCCTGGTCCGGCCTCCTGAGGGCCCCAGCCTTGGCTGCTCGGAGTATCGCAGCCGCTGCCGCTCGTCCCTGGTTCGGCCACTGGAGGATGCCAGCCTCTACTGCTCAGCCTTGGTGAGGGCTCCCGAGGATCCCAGTCGATGCTGCTCGTCCCTGGTCTGGCCTCCTGAGGGACTTCACCAGTTTAATGGCGACATCGGGAGGCGCGCCTTAGAGGGGGGGGTACTCTCACGATCGGCGCGCATAGGACCATGCACGCTCCGTGTCTCCCTTCCCCAATGCGCACCTGTAGGAGGATTAGCCCTACAGGTGCGCCTCCTTAGTTTGATTAATGGACTATTTAAGTTCGGCCAACAGCACTATGTGCATTGTTTAGTGGTAAAGCCCGGTACGTTTGTGTTTACCCTTTATTAAAACTACGCTCCACGCGTATCTTCGCTCTTCAGTCTGGCTCGCATTTGCTCTCGCTGTCGCACACACAACGTTACAGTTTTAAACTAACAATTTATAACATTCCAGTTCCATAAAATGATGTATCTAGTGTCTGAAAAGAAGTACGCTCAATGGCTTGATAGGATATTGTGATCATTGAGATTTCCAGTGAATGGTTTGGTTTACAGTTAACAACACTAACGTAAAGGTTGGGTTCCCCATCAAATCAAAGTAACCTGTTATCAGCAACCCGTCTTGTCTTATTAAACTAGACATACTCCCTTTCAGATTGCCATTTCCATTTCTGTTCCCACGAGTCCTAAAGTAGAACAGGCTTTTTCTTTCTTCCATCGCAGACATCTGAGGACAGCTTGTTTCAGGCAAAACATTTATATTAGGTGTCCCTGTTAGCTTGAGCTCTTCTTGGCAGGGTTTGCCTCGATGGACCTCATTACAGCTTTGCCAGGAGACAGCGCCCGCCTCTCGCCCTCCTCCGAACCCTGTGCTTTCTCTTTCGGGGACCCTAAAATGCTCCAGACCTCCTACTCTTACTCTTGACATCCCCCATGCCTCCAACAGAGCCCTTGGTAAGAGGCCAGCTTTCTCCATCCAAGTTAAGCAGGTGTATGTCCAAGGCTCATGACTTGTCAAAACCACGGGGGCTGAATCGATGTGTTTTGCATTTGAAGTCGGACTGGGCAAATGTCCAGCAACCCTGGTGTGTCTGTCAGTGGCTGCAGTAGGTACGGTTACTGGCACTGAACAGAGTGATTCTCTGGATCTAAACTGTGACCCAACAATGAGTCAAATGTATTTTAATACTGCACTCAAAGCAGATGAGCGCAGTAAGAAGTTCCTCCCAGTGATCTAATCAAGTATTCCGGTCACATAATCCCCTGATGACCTTAGTAAAAGACTTTTACACCTCAAGAAACCAGACAGGAAGAAGTAAGGTGATGCTAAGTGAGTATTAAAGAGTGTGGAAAGTCCCCAGACGCCTTCAGATCAACAAAGAGCCCACCGGGAAGAGAAGATGATACCTTCTGTAAAAAAAGTGGTGTGAAATTTAAAATCACTGTTCTATGGATTTGATGCACCTTGTCAGATCTTATACTTCAGATGAAATTCCTCTGTTAGGAGCCTTAATAGAAAACCTGTCTGAAGAACTGCAGAGTAGGTTTAGGGAAACAGATGAAAAATCAGACCTCAGAGCTAGGACTGAATTTAGAACCAAGGCTTTCAGAATTTCAGAACCAACCGGATTTGTTCAAGACAGCGATGCAATAAATGAAACTGAATACGTTTGGAGGTGATACCCTGCATTACAAAGAGAACAGAGTTTACAAGTGGCATTCCCACAAGGACAATATGCTACAAAATGCCCCCCCCCCCAATAAATTGATAATAATCAATAAAAATCAACCATCACTAACTTTTGCTAGAAAATGACCTGGAAAATTAATTCCCCAAGGAATAAAACGCACCATTCACAGTATTGTCTTGCCAGAGTGAAAGGTCCAGTGCATCCAATTCAGACAACCAAAAAAGGGTATGGTCACATTTTAACATAATTTACAATAACAATGCATTTAAACAATGCATATTTAATTATTTCTAGATGACTGTTAAGCATTGCTGGATGCGAGACTAGGTGTAATAACTGTCAAGGTCAGTATTTTGAAGTGTTATTTAAAAGTGTCAACCACACTAGGAAGGCTGCTGAGAAATAATTTGTTACTATTTTCAGTTTAGCACACAGCTGCAATTAAAAAGAAAAACTGAAAATAAAAAACGCTTCCAGTAAGCCAACTTTATAGATTAAAAAGGATTTGCAGAGATGAGCAAGACTTTAAACGGACAATTAGTAGATTTACAGAATGGCAGCTTCCTGAATGGTTGATTGAAGCATTTGATAAGATCCCTTTGCACCCACCATCAACTCTATTGTGAGAAAGTTATATTATATAGCCTACTGTATATGTTCTTATATTCTTGAATCTGATAGCATGTTTTTTTTGCACCCACCTACGTTCACACATGAACAAGCTAGACGTTTTAAAGACAGACTGAGTATAACTGAGGTATTTAGAGAGGAGGATCCGTGTTGGAACGCTGGTAAAACATACATGAGGAGGTCATGTAAGTGATTTATTTACTTAAATGTCAATGTGCAATATGTAAGGGACACATCAACCCGCTTGAACAGTGGAGCTGCATAAAACACGACTGTGAACTGATTATAACACCTCTCCTATAATGTATTGTCCTTTAGCATTCAATTCACCGCAGGATGTGTTTTTTTACAGCAACTCATATTGGATAGTCTGAAGTATTTTCAGGTATGCGTTGGTGATGCTTACTTGAGCTACCGTGGCCAAATGAATGATGAAAAACTCCTGTGCAGGAAGTGAGGTTATTAACGTCTGAGGCGTTAGTCACATTTGATAACCATAACAAACACTGAAGATGGCTTTTATATCTGCTGCCACGATAGTAAGAATTACTACACACAAACAGACATGGTTGCAGCAAATACCTGCTTTGGATTTCTTACTGTCTGGACCTGCTTTTCCACCTCTGCACACAAATAGACCAGAAAACGGCATTTGCCCATTTCGCCCAAGCACTGATGGATTTCATATCACTGTTTTAGTATTTCTATTGATTTTTACAGAACAGAAAAGGGCTTCCAAATGACAGTTATTACCTAGCAGAGCTTCAGGAAGACTAGAAAACACAGGCTGTTTGGATCTTCTTATAACCCCCCCCACACACACACACACACACACACACCAACAACAACTAAATGTTCACGCCTACATTTCAATCCTTTCCTTTACAAACCTTTATTTGCCCTGTGATTACTCTTGGCATAATATCCATTCTAGACTATCTGGTTTGGAATCACACATACGCACACACACACACGCACGCGCACGCATGCACACACACACACCTGATGTGGTTGATGATGAGGCTGGAGGGAGGAATGAAGAAGTCATCCACCCGATCAAATCGCCTGCCGACTGGCTGGGTGTGGACAGTGTGGTGGGAGACCCATCCGCTGGCTTGATGGATCACCTGGAGCAGAGAAGGGGGGCGGGGTATTACAGGCCACCGTACACGTCACACCTCCCTTCTGATACTGGCTCATCAAACAGAATGACGCATAACGTCTCTGGCTGCATGCGGAGACTGATGAGCTGAATACTGCGGCGATGAACGGGGAAGTCAAATATGATAGCATGTTAGGATGTTAACACAGAGCAATTATTTTGAGGATTGAATGGTGTGTTGATGGGTTACGTATGATGTGAAATGTATAATAGCGTATTTAGCCCTGATGACTTGCTGCTGTCATTATTCTAACAGAACGTGGTTAGCTTACCATGACTGGTTTATGACCTATTCAGCTATTGACTAATGCACTGAGCGCCTAAATGCTGCTAAATGCTGTGAACGTCAATGTACATCGTACGTATATTGTACAACCGTTTTTGTTCACCTCTGTCCTGTGAGTATGACGGGCCTCATCCATCAGTAATGTCTCCATTATGTATGTGCGTGGATATCTTTGTGTAATTTTGCAAACTAACGACTGACGTTTGCATTTATCAAACGCTTAGAGGCACGAGGTTGGATGTGCGTTGATCCATATGGATATTAGAAATATGAGACATGGCGTCTTATTAAACACAGTGCTGTCATCTGGGAAACGGGAGATTAAAGAATGTACTTTGAATATATATTTACACTGCAGTATTTGCAGTTCCTCAATTAACATTCTTATATGTTTATGGACACGTACTCCCTATATACAGCATATATATATTTAAATACATATATATATATATATATATATATATATATATATTTATAGACAGAATATATAAACACACACTTTATATACTATATTTTATATTTGTGTGTGAATATATAAAAAACA
>JAODLI010000001.1:4154290-4181742 GCA_027575585.1 Percopsis omiscomaycus | reverse complement strand
GCCCCCCCCCCCCCCCCCCCACCCCTCTCTCTCTCTCTCTCTCTCTCTGTCTCTCTTTCTTTTGGCTGCTACAAACACACACTTTCTCTTTCTTATGCATTTTCTCTAATTGCATATTTCTCTTCTTTTCTCTGTTTCTCTCACTGTTTCCTGGTCTTTATCGTGTCATGTGTGCACATGTGTTTTTGTTCCTTGTGCGTTTTCTTCTTTTCCATTTCTCCTCCTGTGTACGGTTTCCTCCCTCTCTCCTTCTCTCTCTCTCGCTCTCTCCCCCTGTCCGTGTGCATCCATCGTCTGTTCGGGCCTCTCTGTCCTTTCCTTTCCCTCGTCTCTCGTCCCTCTCCCTCTCCTCCTCTCTCGGCCCAGCAGCCAATCGCAAAGCGATTGGAGAGAGCCTTGTTAGGGGACAAAAACACAAAGACGCTCATGTCTTACATATGGAGAGGTGCCCTGTGCCACCGCCGAGCCCGGCAGCGGTGTATTAGGTCTCTCGGGACATCAACTGCACAGTAGAAGCTGAACACCGCTTATGTTATTGTTAATGATTACCATCTGCTGGATCGGTGCTTCTATAACTCTAGGTATACACTCGCAAGGCGCTTTTAGGGGGATTATGAGATCTCGCAATAATATATTTAGTAACAGTATTCGTAATGTTTTATTGATTTCGATTCTTTTTTAAATAAAACGTAACAGCACTGAATTTTCAGTGATGCTTGCTTTTGTTGTTGTTTGAAAGCCTTTATTGTATATCTTTATGCTGTGTAGATTATAAGAACACTGTTACGGGTCACGGGTCAAAACATTTGAGAACCACTGTGCTAGATATCAATATGTAACAACATGATTCCTCTGTGTATAATATATGTGAAACTATAAGCTGATATAATGCTTCTTAGTAGTGGTTTTCCTGTGCTTTTATCCAGAGAACCAAATCCACGTTTTTCACGTTGGGGATTACACATTCTATATTACTTATAATACTCTCAATAGCATCTTAAAGAATGTGTTTCTTCAGAGAAAAGATTAATAGAAGAGGTCTGCGGTTGAAAGCCAATATGTACAGAAGAGGTGTTCACCAAAAAGATCTTAATATCAAACATTCTCTGTTTCTTTTCGGGTTTTTCTTGCTCCACCCGCAATCTTTTCATCTTGAGGAGTTTCCCCCGTCCTACCGCGGGGGAAACTTGCTTAATGCAAGGTACACATGCTGGGCCAACGTTCCCACGCGCTTCAAGCTCATATCAGTCCACGTCTGACCATCTCTCCCTCACATCTCCCTCACATCTCCCTCACATCTCCCTCACATCTCCCTCACATCTCCCTCGCAGTCTCTAAATCACAGAGCCTTCCTGCAGGGCCCATTAAATAAACCTGCTGCAGTCTCTGACTAATTGATAGCGCTACAACGGGAACCGTTTGGGGGCAGGAACTAAATTGGAACCAGGAAGACAGGAGCCTGCCTGTGAGAGAGAGAGAGAGAGAGAGAGAGAGAGAGAGAGAGAGAGAGAGAGAGAGAGAGAGAGACAGATAGCAGGTCGAGGAGAGAGGAGTTAAACTGGGGAAAAAGGAGGGAGACAGAGTGAGAGAGAGATGAATAGAATATAAGGGCTCAGATGAAATAGTAATGAACAGGAACATTTTCAGGAGAGGGAGAGAGAGAGCTGGACAGGCAGGATGAGAGGAGGAAGCTAGAGGAATGAGGCGATGGGAGAGAGAGAGAGAGAGAGAGAGAGAGAGAGAGAGAGACGGCTGGACTTGAGGGTGGGGTTATGCCTTTGATCTCAGTGCATGTCTGCCATACTGTTTTGCTTCAAGGCTCCCTGGTAAGTTTCAGTAGACACCAGCGGCTCGACGCTCAGGGATAGGACGCTAATGGATCACTTAAAGGGGCCTATTCTTTACGGCTGGGCTAAGTGTTATCATCTGGGGTTAAAGACACTGACCGACACAGAGCCGTGCTCCTCCAGAGCCAGATAGGGCTTCCTCCAGGGGATTACAGTACAGGCCCACGGAAAGAAAGAGTCGAGGGAAAGTTCTTTGTGTTCCGTTATTGGCTTTCCTTTTGGTTCATATCAGTTTCTTAAATTCTCTTTTAACCTTTTTTTCTTTCCAGCTTTCTTGTTTTCACGTTTTTTTTCTTCTTAACTGCTCTTTGTAATGTATTTCTCTCTCACTCTCTACATCTCTCTTTCCCGTTCTCTCGCTCCACGCGTTTTCATTGGGGAATACCTTTCCGAGTTCCCAGATTCCTTTTTGAAGCCATTTGTCAGATGTGCAAGACAGATTCCAGAGGCTGAGGTGACCTCTTTCATGACGGTTTATCCGCGGGAGCCGTCAGTGCCGACTGCCTCAAGTATGGTGCGGAGCGCGTCAGATAAGGATCTCAAAGACAGAGACTGCCTCCTAAAGTGATCATTATCTGCCAGGGTTTTTGTTTAACGAGCGGACCGAGGGCGGGACTGAAGGGTCGTAGACTCCCTCTAATTGGATGTGATAGATCCAGTCATTAAGTTAATTGGCAGCTGGTTTTGATCAGGACCTGTCCAACTCAATCTTGAGTTTTTATGTCATAATCTCATTTGATAAATGTGAAGGTTTAGTCATTTACTGATTCCCAGGTGTGTTACCCTTTAAAATCAATGGTTCGAGGACTAAGACTTTTGGGTCTTTTTTAACGTTAGTAACGTGTTGAAAATGTATAAAATGTTCAAATTAGACAAACTTCAAATGCATAAATAACAAAATAAATGAGTCTCTTCAAATTGACGGCTTTCCATGCTAAACAAATTATTAATCGTAAAATTATAGTGTTTTAAAGCGGAAGTGCCGCCGGAACGCACTGGAACATATCACTTGAATAGTGGGGCTCTGTTGTAAAGTAGCCAATAACATGTGTTTCAAATTGACCGTTGGTTATAGATGGGTTTACAAGGTTGGCTGGTTATCGGCCCAGTGGCACTTCCCTGTGTTGATAAAGCACCAGGGAGTTGTGGGTCAATTAGTTTGATACACCACAACTCCTGCAGACGGCCAATTAAGGGCTCAGGATCTAGTCACAAAGTATTCTCTTCCTGTTGTCGCTTTAAACATTCTTCTCAGAGCCAGTGCTTCAGTGCTCTTATGAGTAATCTATAGGAAACCTGCAAAGCTAGGTTTTGTGTTTGGGACCGCACAGGGTTATTTGGAACAATCTAAAGACTCCCAGTGGTTTCTTTTTTTCTGTTAAAAGGCACTGGGCAGCATACGCAAAATAAATCAACAAAATCAAAAAGAGATATAAGCAAGAAGATGATTGGAGTGTAGACAAAAGTGGAGTCAAATTTAGTCAAAAGATGACTGAAGATGATTGCAGGGAATCAATTTTCCATTATACAATTACTTTCTCCGTCACAAATGCCTCCACAATCTATTTTCAGGGATGAGGAGGAAGAAGGTTTTCTTTTTCTACTACTTTTGTGCCCCTTTGCTGACAGAGGGCTCCGGGGAAAGGAGCGTTCAATGTCACAAGCTTTTATTATGAAGTCTTTTGTTCTCGTCAGGGTTGCAAATTGTTGTTTTTGTGACGTGACGCAAACAGACCATAACAGTAAACACAGACCCATTGTGGGATTCAGTCAAATTAAGAGGCTGACATTTGGAGATCACCAGTCTGTCTCTCCAGGCCAAAATAGGAGGCAGCTGAGTCATACATTGCTGTGTGTGTGCATGCGTGCGTGTGTGCGTATGTTGTGTATGATAAACATTTCCCTTTGGATTTCCCTTCCCTTCCTTTCCCTGGATTTCTTTTTGTGCGACAAATGATTCAATGATTCAGGGGAAGGAGTTTCTCTAGACTCAACACTATCAGCCTCATTAAAATCATGCCAAACTAGTTTTTATAATCTTTCTCACCTCTACTTTTTCAACAGATCATATTCTGTACCTATCTCCTAAGATCGTTCCCTATAGAAAACTTGAAACCTGGAATGAGTTACAGCTGCATAATTTGATCATATTTAATAACACACGGATGACTAGGCTGTGTGTGCACGTGTCTGTATGTGTGTGTGTGTGTGCGTGTGCGTGCGTGCGTGTGCGTATACGTGCTTGTGCCTGTGTATGTGCATACACTCATCTGTCTGTCGGGCAGCTTTTGTGTGTGTTCGTACGCGTACATGCGTGCATGTGTGCGTGCGTGCGTGTGCGTATGAGTGTGCACGCTGCCAGGGCCACGGGCCACAAAGGAATGGCTGTTGGTTCCCGGGATCCCTGCGGTCCCTGCGGCTGTTACCACATGCATGACCCCTTATGATCACTCCTAACAAGTCTATAGACACGCCAGGCATCAGCTGATCCTTGCCAGCCAGCACATAGCGTGGCACCCAGGGAGAATCCCCCTTTTAATGTTTCATTATACCCATGGAGCCAAAGTGGATTCAAAGGCCAACGGTAGAAGATGCGGGCTCTGATAAGGGACACATGGGTTCCATCTCGCCTAATTGAAACAGGGTTTCCTTCAAAAAGACAACAACCCTGGAGCGATGTGACCAAACAAACAGTTTTAAGGACATAACAACTGTATTTAAAATAGAGCGGCTTTTCATGGTGCGTGGAAAACGCTATTTTTTACTCTCCCTTGCGCCACATATTTTCCTCCAAAAAGCTGCTTTTGTTATAGCTAAGCACAGGGGGGTGGACGCGTGAGGGAATCTTGACATCTCTTTCTCCTTTTTTCTTACTGGACATCATTCTGTCTTGGAGAGCACAGTGAAGGTTTTAAAGAATTACCATGACGATGGACTCCCAAACCTCCTGAGATCTGATTACGGGTCTGCAAAAACCACAAACAATGCCGTGGCAAGGACCTCACTTTACAGAATGTCACAAGCCAAACTCCTGCTCAGTTTCTTTTCCCTTTCTTTTCATCCCCATGATCTGAACTAAAGGACATAATGTGTGTTGTTTTTAAAAGAAAACACTCAGTACAAATTTATGGTAAAAAAAAAAATACATTTGAGCCTCATGGAAAAACCCTCAAATGGGATTTTCAACAAGGTAAACAAAAAACATATAGGGGCTTTAATCTTGGGAAGAGCTAGTGAACTGCATCTGGGCAACCCTTTTCACCAATTACATCTTTGTTTGTCTTGTTTGTGCCTGAGAAAGTCCCTTCATAAACCAATTTATCAAGGGTTGGTCACAGAAGGAATATGCAGTAACTTAGATCAAACCTAATGAGAATGAAAAGTTAGTGGGCCACTGTTATGCATTAGACTGTTCCCCTTGTAAAAAGTACAGAAGCCTACTGTACCTTGATGCATATATGTTCCCAATCTATTTCCGTGATATGTAGGATGTATTTAGCATTTACAGTTTCTTTTTTTATGGGAGTATTATTACCTTTCTGGCACTGAGCCACATTTTTTGGGATCCTTTGCTTTAATGTTAAATTGTGTGGACATTAAAGTCTTTCGTTGACTTACAAGACATGACATCTCTGGAAACATACAACCCAGGTCAAAGATGGAGCTCGTTAAAGGACTGCACACAACCACAAATTCACAGAGGAAGAAGGGATAAAAAGGGGAAAAAAAGGTTTAGTTAACTCAGACTTTAGTTGTGGGTAAATTCTGCTGTGTAACTGGCCACTGGAGAATAGGGAGACAAAGACTGTTCTGTGTCGACGGCATCGCAAGGCCGATCTGTCGGAGTCACTTTATCACAGGAAAAAGTTTGTTTGTTATTGACGATGCCTTTTAACAAGCATCACAAGCAGTGACTAGCTCAGGGAGGATACGAATATAAAGAGATAAAACCTAAGATTAACCGCACACTGCACTTTTCCTCCTCTGATGTTACATTGGAAACACGTTTCTTTTTTTAAGGGTCAGATATGATCAAACTGGTGCCCTGCTTTGCAATCATCTGGTCAAACTCATTTTATCTTAGCTGGGGGCGGGGCAGGGGGGATAGTTATGTTGATTTCACCTTAGAAATCAACCTTTGTCATCCACATCTTTGATTCATCTGTCAATTAGACCTTCACTCCCTCACTTCACTATTTCTGATGTTCATTGTAGTTTGTTTTTCTTTCTCTGTAATTAGAGCATCGACTGAAACTCCTCTGAAGCACGAATCCTATAGGCGCCATTCGGTGAGCACAGAGCAATCACAACATTGTTTAGCCTGCACCAATTCAACAGTTAAACAGCCAGCCAGACATAATTACAGCTAACTATTTGTCTCATTAACTACACATTGTTTCCCATTAAATCAGCCCAGGGAGGCACCTCATGACCTTAACGACAGCTGAATTACAGAGTTAATATTGTGATCTTTAATTAGACTTTATAAGGCATCTTTTTATAACTCTTACTTTTCCAAACGATTCCATCAGACCAGCGCCAGGTTTACACATCCCATAACTGGTCAATAATCACATTTGGTTTGTTTGGGGAACGTTTTTTTACCCTCTCTGTGTGTGATTAAAGGGGTTGAATTGCCCGACATCATGATGCAATTTAGGTTTTTTTTTTTAATCACCATTTTAGCAGTTACAGAGCGGCTGTCCTATTTCCTGCAACAAACGTGTGTAGTGCCATTAGCACGAGTAATTTCACACAGCAGGCCTCCAGTTGTGCATGTGATTTGTTCAGCGCAAGAAGAAAACAACACTCTTCACGATGGAAAACCTGAGTTAATGTCCTCCATCGTCCCACCTTATTGTGGTCGTGATCTGGGCCAAGCGCATTCTTTGGCCATTATGCAGATGGTATAGTGAGCGTGTATGTGTGGGTGTGTGTTGAGGTGGGTTTGCAGGTCTGTTGGTGTCTGTGTCTCTGAAGGTGTGTATGTGAGTCTGCTTGTATGTCTGCCTTTTCAATTCGTGCGTGTTTATGTGAGAGAACATAAAGGTTCAGGCGTGTTTCATATCACGCCCTCCCAGCCATGTCAAACGCTGTCCCTTAAGGTTTCCTAAACGGGCCGAGAACGAGTCGGAAAGTTTCAAGAAGGTCAGCGGTGACTCACTGGCAGGGCACTGGGGAGTGAGCTGAGGTCCCGCGAGACTGTGCTACTGTGTCATCTTTACATTGAGGGACATCAAGGTTAGTGTTCCCACAAAGAATCTCCCCTTGCTCTGCAGGAGGACACACAAAGTCCCTCTGTGGACAACCACACACTTACAGTAAAGTGTATTTTTGCATTCATGGTGCCATATTTCTGAATGTGAAAGTTAACCCCCACGTTTTGAGTCAAACAGCAAAGGCGGCACAGCGGGTCAGATATTAAAAATAGTGGGCTCATGGAGTAAATGGGAAAAAAAGTCACAGAAAACTCCTGTCCACTTTTAAACTGTATCTTATATAAACAGAGCCGAACCGGGTGCTATCTGATAAACTAGATCAAAATTACATTATTGGCTTTTATAGCCCACTGAAAACATAGCCCAAAGGTATGCTATTTGGCAGAGAGCAGCTCGTAATATGTCTAAGAATTGTTACCATCTGGCTTGACTGCGGGGAAGGCTTCTCTCTTAAAAACCTCAAAGTCAAAATGATACAAGTAAAACGCAGCATTCATAACCAGGTTGGCTTTTTATAGCCATCCGTCCACATCGATTTGGCTCCACGGTGCCTTAAAGACAAGTTGTGCTATTTAGAAGCGATATATTCTTTTTTTTTTTCTAAAAACAGTGGGTTCTATCAATGCCCTCCAAATACATGGCATACTTTAGCAGTGTGCTATTTTGGATCCGGGTGATTCTGGCCTAAAAAAACAGCAGTTGTGCTATTTTCACATTGGAAGAGTTTCTCCGTCTGAAAAGATATGGCATTCTAGAAGCATTTTGTCTGGACAAGACAATGGTAACCCCTGTCATTTCAACGTCTCTCTCAGAACTACACCCTCCTAATCGCACTCCTGTACGCAGTTTCAGCCCCCATTACCTTATTATGAGATTACAACGTCAATGTACTTAGAACCATGACAATTACGGTAAGTGGCGCGGTAATTTTCAGCATTAAATGGTATCTGTGTCCTCTGTTGTGTTTTATATCCCCAGACTGTCGCAGAGTGAAGGGGAGTGTTCAGGCATTAAATAAAAATGTTTCTATGTGCAATACGTACAGATGTATACAAACGTGTGTACAAATGAGTATGTAGGCACAACACGCACACACATAGCAAGCACACACGCTAGTGAATACACATACACATGCAGTCGCACACACACACACACACAAACACACACAGACAGAGACTGAACTAATGCTGCCACAGTAACACAGAAAATCCCTGTGTGTTTCTGTTTCTATGTGTGTGTGTGTGTGTGTGAGCGCTGAGGCCTGTGGCTTATGAAACATGAGTCCCTGTTTAGCAGTGTGAACCATGGGGGAGAGGCGGGAGGAGCGGGGGTCTGTATTCTCAATGCCTCCTTGACCCGTCCCTATTGATGGTGTGTGTATGTATAGCGCGCGTGGGTGCGTACGTGCTGTGTGGGTGCGGCGCGTGTGCGTGTGTGCGTGCGTGCGCGTGTACTCGCGCGCGTGTGCGTGCGTGTGTGTGTGCGTGTGTCTTGATGTGGAGCTGTGTGCACGTGTGCGTGAGTGTATGAGAATTCGGCAGACATCTACGAGGGGGACACCCCCATCCCCACCCCCACCCCCACCCCCCCACCCCTTCCTCCGATATCCTCCTCACCCCCGTCCCCTCTGCCTCCTCCCCTGTCCTGGCGCCCCGGTAAGAGAGAGAAAGCTGTTGTTAATAAAAAAGTTTTCAAAGAATGGGATGAAAAGAGAGTTGAAATTGAGCGGCCCGGGCTGTATTATTTCTTCTCCGTATGGGACCTGGCCTCTTGCGGGCCCTCCGACGCTCTCGGGCCGGGAGGGGGTCGCTGGCTCAGTGACCATTACTGCCCTAGGGCCAAAGCAAATGATTTGCCTCTCTGAGGCTTCAAAGGGGAGCAATTACACTTAAGTAACCAAATGAATAGATAGCCCAGCTTGGCGGTAGTTTGGGGGAAACAGTGGAGGCCTTTGAGGGAAGAGCAGCACACCTCAGGAGTAATATGTAACAGCTCGCATCACAGACACACAAAAAACGAGGCCGGAGGAAGAAAAGAGTAATGCCATGCCACTGAAGTCTGGAAAAGGGGGGGGGGGGGGGGGGAGTAAGAGGGGCGTTGGCATCAGGCACTGACGCCTGCCAAAACCAAAACAACAACAAATCTCGGTATTGGTTTACATGTCCAGAGCGGTCCAGACGTAGGGAGGACGTCCAGAGTACTACTGCTGTTACAAAAACGGTGGGCCTGCGATGTCTCAACCGCTGGCAGCTGTAGCTAGCACATCAGCAATAATTAACCTAAAGAAAAAAGAATATGTCATGAGGCCATGATGCTCATTCTATACCACTCTGTACCTAAATATAAGGAAAATCCCTACACAAAGAAATAATAATCTAAATAAATCTGAATGAATCAGATATTTTTGCAGCTATACCTTACTTTGGCACGATGAGCGTTATAAAGATAAATGAATTCCCTCTACTCCCTTTACGTTGTGTTGCTAAGCTGATTAGGTTTATTGTTATACGTTGTAAGTTTCATGCAGAAATGTATTTTAGACATGCGGTGATGATTTCTAACCCCATGTGGACCGAAGACCCACGAGATGTGACCAGGAAACTAAATCAAAATGCATCTGCATGCGTAACGCACTGATGTAACACTGACTGGAATCTTGAGGACCATTCTATAAATGCCGGTTCCATGACAGCCCCATTTAAAGTCAGCCTCCAACCTTTCTGATAAAAGACATGTAAAAAAGGCTCTATTGAGTGAAGTGGAGACTGGGAGTTCGGCAGGGGCGCTCACCTGTGGAGAGGAGTCTATGGCCGCATAGAAGGCCCAACAGCTGCCAGGGTTGTAAGTCTAGGCACCTAGCGGAGATGCAGAATGGGAAATGCAAGGCCCTTTTTCATTGCTCTGCCACTTAGTAACAGAAGGCATGTGCCAAACTTGCAGAATGAGAATGAAGTCCCCCTTTGGGGTTCACTGAAAAATCAGCAGCGTTTTTTTCTTTTTTAGCACCCCATCCCCACACACACACACACACACTCTTTCTCTTTCTCTCTCTCTTTCTCCTTTAGTCTATTATAATTCCATCATAAAAGAACAATGCCTGACTGAGAGACCCCCAAACCACAGAGATATACCAACAATCGGCTGAAGTGTGGAAGCCATCAATTACCCAGGGCCTAAAGTTAACATCCCAGCAGGATATGTGCATTAGAATGCAGATATAGGCAGGCTACGGGCAGCAGATGCCTAGCGGAGCAGTCAAAAGAGCACTTGGGGCTCATAGGAGGACATATGCGGTGTGGGACACTGTTCCCCTCTGCAAAAAATATATAAAGAAACATAAATTGAATGATGATTGTATAGCAGCGGCACAAAAGAGCCATTGTGCGGGACGGACTCAAATTATGGGTTTCTAATGTGACAAACAACTGACATCTCGCACGCCTAATGGATGCCAAGAGCTGCACGCAAGGCTCTCGGCCGCAATAAATCTCCCACATCAGCGGTGTGAAGCAACAGGGCTCATCCCTACAACAAGTGGGCCGATCAGCTCCGCTGTGTCCTAACGCACCGTGATTCCACCACATGCACTGCTCTAACAGGATTTACCCCTCCTCTCTGTATTCCTCTATTCTGGCTGCTCAGCAAGCCTCAGCCCTCTGGGCTTCCTCGCGCTGCTAATTTACACTAGCCTCCAGGCAACCATCCCAGGCAGAGAAGTGCAATTGTATTTTCAGGATCATTAGGCAACAGCACAGAACAGGGGAGCCCTTTCCCGTGGACCCTCACCGCTCAGCCAGCGAGGCCAAGGAGAGCGGGAATGTCTTGGGTATAGAGAAATAGGGAGGTGTGCTAAATTAAAGTTGCCATATCAGCCTACATAGGCTGTCTTCTCTCAGTGTTCTGAGAACCAATCCGGCTGCTCCGTAACAGGCCTATTCAGAATAAAACCCATGCTTATTTGTCTGAAAGTGGAACCCCCCCGCCCCCCCCCTCTTTTTATTTTTCTTTACCTCCCACCCATTGCATTGTTTGACTTTTTCATGGGGGGGACATTGAAATTGTAATCTGGAGACATTCAAACACACATTTGTTCTGATCTTTAGTGCCTGCAATAACATTATTACTATCAGAAAACTGCGCCGAATAGGAAAAACAACCTGGAAACAAGGAAGTGTTTTGTTGCTTTATTTAACTTTTCTAATTCAGGGTTTTCCAATTAAGGGGAAAATAATATAATATTGTAGACAGACCTGGATGAAAACAGCAGCAAATATAACAACTAATATAAAAGTAAAATCTATGTTCATAAAGTGAACTAAATATTGTCACGTTAAAAAGTAAGTATTAATTCATTTCCCTGTCTGTTTAGTGACTTCTGAAACGTGTGCTGATAATATTAATACTTATACTAATAAAAATAATAATATAATAATATAATGAATAATAATACTTATACTAATAAAAATAATAATATAATAATATACGTGCCTTGTAATGTAACTTTCTCAAATTTAACAGACTATCAGATTAACCTTACATCATTTATCCATTAGGTCAGTATTTTGCTGTATGCGTGATCAGAAACATACAGCAATGGGAATGACATACTGTAGTATGTAACATTACTCAGTGTCAGCCCTTTTCTCTTGATGGTGGGGGCATTTTATTTTACATGTTAGTTGATTGGATACTGTTGTTATTGTTGTGGGGTGAGAAAAAAACCTTACCTACCTATTATCTATTATTTGGTAATACATTTATATTTATTTGTCATCAAGTTATTTGAATTCAACTCTAACAGAAAAAATTAATTCGTAATAACTGAATTTAATTTGTTTAAAAAATTATACTAAGAAAAAGGGTTGTAACGCATTGTATGTTAACTGTTATACACACACACACACTCCAGCCAATACATTATAATGTGAAAAGACCATTTCATACAGTATACCAAATTGCTGTAATTTATACTGGTTAGGGCCAACAGTAAAAGAGAAAATTGATGATGATGCTGCCGAGGTTTTTCTCAAATCCGCTGCATCTCATCGGCTGCCGGGAGCGTATGAGATTGTGGTGACATTCTTTGGTTTGTGAATGAGACCACAGAGCAGCCACACAAGGTTTCTCATCCCAAATCCACAATCTAACTCGCCCACTCGCATTGTCTCTAGACTTTCCTCAAGAATGCTGACTTCTATGGCCAAAGGCAGGCCAGACTAAATTGCCAATTGTATTGTCACCTCTTGTGGTTTTTCTCCGTAACAATCTCAGTTGGCAACAAGGTTTGGTTGACGCTCTCACAAAAGCTCAAGAAATGCATCTGGTTTTTAAAATGCTAGAGGGAAAAAATGTGTTGAAGTGTAAAGAATAAAATCCTTGTTGCCTTAAAAAAAATATTTATTTATAGTATAGTGGATAGAACGTAGTTTAAATTCAATACCAAAGACCTTTGTCTGGTCGAGTCGGACATGATTTCATGATTGTGATAAAAATGGTAGCTATGGCAAAAGAATGTGCTACGTTATACTGATTGTTTGCAGTAAAAAAATAAGTCATCATGAGCCTGCAAGAACATTGCTTTCATTGCCCCTCAAATACAGCACTCTCATGCCACAAGAGGAAGTGGCTTTGGCAGAAAATGTTCAACCAGTGTCTAACTGCAGGCTTGAAGCTGGCCTGATGTGGATTGGATCAACTTGTTAAGTAAAATGAAAGGTCAAGATATTTTCCACAGCTCTGTGCTAACCATAGCAATGCTATTTAAACTGCTTTTAAATGGGGAGTGCTATGGTGGTAAATTTACGCGAGTACGGCAGATAGGACTAAATGCAGATCATGGCAGGAAATTCAAGTAAAGAAAAACTCACGACACACGGAGAGAAAGTAGATAATTACCTTTCGGTTTCATGGAAACGTGAATCGCCAGTGTCCCCCTTGGTGTTTGTTTCTGGTGACTGGCATGACTTAGTAACAGGCACGTCTATTATTTCCTACGTTACGCTAACATCTAATCATCCAGACCAAGGCAACGTCTGTACAAGGAGGCAGTCTAACAGCAGGAGGGTGACATGTAGTCGTGGATGGCTCTTGGCCCCAGCCACACTCTGCCGTGTCAGCAAAGTGTCCATCTCCGTCCGGACCTGTACCTACAACTCTTTGTGCCACTGTCAACAC
This sequence comes from Percopsis omiscomaycus, assembly GCA_027575585.1. Lineage (NCBI taxonomy): Eukaryota > Metazoa > Chordata > Actinopteri > Percopsiformes > Percopsidae > Percopsis > Percopsis omiscomaycus. Next base: position 4,168,502 of record JAODLI010000001.1, on the reverse strand, counting down.
ATCTCACAGGTATTGGGTTCCATGACTCTCTCACTCTTTTAAATGATGGGTTTGTTTGTCAGAGGGCCCCGCTACAGCAGAGAGAGTTCACACGCTGTTGGAGGCGGAAAGCTCAGCTCACCTGGACTCACACGGGTTCTGGGTTCATCCAGCGGGATATACGCATGGGATGCTGCCCCACCTGAACACAACACTGTCCGTTCATTATGGAATGGATTTGATGGCGCAGAGTCTCTCCTGCTCTGACACATGTGTTTCCAACAAGAAAAACTAATGAAATGCAATTATCTGGGCCGTGGTTAAAGATGGGTCAAATGTCATTTAAAGAAAGCACATAAAATTAGTCAAATTTAGCTTTCTCAAGTAGCCATAATGTGCCTTAAGCTGGCACTTTTATTTTATGAACTGGCTAAGTGGTTTCAGTGAAGCATGGGAGTTTTGGAAATGAACCCATACATACATGTGAAAAACTTTTAATTTCTGGTCCTGGCTGAAGGGAAAGTGCTTCCTATTGAGATCGGGCCGTCGTGGGCCGACCTTGAAAGGCAGATCTGCTTTCAAACTCGGTAACGACTTCTGACACAGTTCACTCGCCTGCATGCTGTTACAGAAATGTCTTTTAGTTTGAGGGAGAGGGGGTCCGAAACTAAATACACTGGACAAAACATCAGGGGAAGGCTTACTGTACTACATTATCTCCTGGTGTACAGTACCTGGATGAACCTCTGTATAAATCCCCATGTTGCACGACACTGGAGATTAGATAGACGTTGAGTATAGCCTACATCTAAAACTAAAACAGCTGGGTCACAAGAGGCCCTGGTGTGTAAGTTAGAGAAGAAGCTTCTCACATAGGAAATGAAGGGGTGGAGTCAAAGATCAGGCTTTACTTGAGTTAAACGTTCCACCAAGGTTCGTCTTCTTACCTGGATGAGGGTTAAATTACAGCACCAGTTTTTTTAAGTGTCTGAACTGATTTGTAGTAAAGGAGAAGGTTTGCCTAAAGATTAGCTTGATAAAACAATCTGATTTACCTGACTGTCCCATATAGAACAACATAAGCCACAACATAAATAATTAGCCAAAGCAACTTAATCTAAAGGATTTATTAAGTATTTAGTGTGTAACCAAACCAGCTCTACGCAGGTGGGAAGCTGCAGTTCCAGGACGATACTCATGATATTTTCTCCTTGGTTTTAAAATGGTGGGTTGAATCAAGATCAATTGATCATCTCTTTCCACTTAAAGCCTTAACTTGTGTATGATATTATGGATGACTGCTGGGCTTCCATGGCATCTGGGGGAGGAGTTACAGAGGCATGTGCTCCTGCTACACACCATTAAATAAGACATGATCAAATTTTATGAAGCCTAGTGCAGGGGATAAAGGAGTAAATATGTATTACTGTAATAATTAACCTTCTAAAATACATAATCATTGTCCACATGAAGCCACTTCATATGTACAGAGAACACCCTTTTAAATATATAGGCATAATAGAGGCAAATTAATATTTCATGTATCCTACAGCAATTTTTCCAGTTAAATGTGTCACATTACTGTATATATATGTGGATCAATTTTATTTAATTTTATTTAACTCCGTTTTTATCCTAATGCTTAAAAGTCGAAAATGTATTGAAGTTATGATGTAGGCTATAAACTGTGAAAGTTTAACAAGAACGGTCAAACCCAGCCAACACGTCCATCATAAAATATAGGCCTATACGTTAGACATGAAACAGTTAAATGTCAGAACTTGCTTCCTTCCAGCTATATGCAGTTGACTATGAAATATTCCGAGGACAATTGGTTAAGTGGACTTAACCGTTGCCTTTTCTCCCCGAGGTATCTTCGTTTTTGATCCTGCCGAGCCTGGCGCCTTCCAAAACACAACTTGTCTGGCTTATTAAATAGTTTGGCCTGGAGAAAAAAAAACGCCTGTTGCTTTTCAACCAAGGCTATTGTAGACTAGAAGGTACTCATGACAGGCCTTAAATAGTTGTAATGCTGTGACCTCCACTCATACAATCAATATTTTCGTCACTATGTGTTTTTCTTTTTCTTTTATGAATGTGTTTATTTATTATGTTTTATTTCGTTTTACAGAATTGATCAATAAAAATATACAACGGTTAGGTTTTGTTATAGGCCTAGATATCGAACAACATATTAGGCCACTCCCCTTCCCAAAAAATAATAAATAAATGAAAACATTCCTAGGCAGCTGTTTTACTATCTCGTGATATTATTTTGGTTTTGTCCATATTTAGAGTGATAATAACTCAACAAAAAGTTGCAGAGCGAACAGCTAATGGATGCAAATGGTCAAGAGTCCTCCCCGCTGGTTAATTGCACTAAAATTGGTCGACTTTGTGTTGAGCGGAGACAAAACCCCGTGAGCCATCAATACCCCTGCGCTGCATGGGGTCTGTATGATTAACTTCTCGTTCCTTTCAAAGGCCCATTGATGTCCCTTGGAAGGCAGCAGGCCAATCGAAACGAGAGTCGGAGACGTCATGAGCCCAACTTGACGAGCTGATTGGACGGCTTGAGGAGGGGAACAGTCACTGCCCTTTTATAGACGACCCTATCTAGTGCGTAAAGCTACTGGGTAACTTTCTGACAGCGCGAACATACATTGGACATTATACACTCACCGACTCGGTTCCTTTATAGTGGCCATACGGAGGTGCATGGCCCCGTCCTCTTGTATGATGATGAATCTTATACAGGGGTCGCCGTCCCAAGACACTAAACTAGCAAGCCAAAAAGAAGAAACGGATACGGACGGAGAGGATCTTCAACCAAAAGATATGACAACCGACAAAGGATACAAAACCCAGCGGAGCAGTCTTCCGTTTAGCGTTGAATCGTTGATTTCCAAGAAGACCACCTGTCGGACTTCTTACACACCCACAGATTTGAGCCTGGTCCTCCAGAAGCCAGTGGCAGGGCAGAGCGCCCAGTTTTCTCCCAGGACTTTTTACGCAGAAAAGAAAGTTTCTGCGGAGAGCTCGCCGAGTGTATCCAGTTGTCCAGGCGAAGACAGTCCGCAAATTTGTGAGAAAGATCAGAGCACTTGGTTCCAGACGTCCTCCTTTCCTACTCCTCCTCGTAAGTCCGTCCCTCTCATAAGTTGGTTTCAGTCAGTGTTAGAGTTTTAGCTACAAAAAGCTGACACAAAAAATGTGAACTTGTATTTAATGTGTATACATTTCGGGCTGGGGAGAAAATCTATGATAGCCGTTATACTTTAACTTAATCTAGTGCGTTAAAATTTGTATTTCAAAAACTACTTTATTGTTATGTTGTGTTGTTTTTAGGTGTCACATAAATCAAAGTAGCCACTTACCTTATTTGCCATAGCCTATTAGGAAATGTAAATATAATAATTCAGCCCATAGGCCTACTTAACGTTTGTGAACAATTGTATTGTTTGTTTCTTCCTTAGGAAGCTCAAGTCCAACTCAATGTACTTTACGAAAACACAAAAACAACAGAAAACCTCGAACGCCTTTCACTACCTCCCAACTTCTGGCGCTGGAGCGCAAGTTCCGTCAGAAACAGTACCTCTCCATCGCCGAGAGAGCCGAGTTCTCCAACTCACTCAACCTGACGGAGACACAGGTGAAAATATGGTTCCAAAATAGGAGAGCTAAAGCCAAGAGACTACAAGAGGCCGAGTTGGAAAAGTTTAAACTAGCCTCAAAGCCCGTCCTGCCGGCATTCGCTCTGCCATTCCCTCTCGGGGCGCACATGGGGTCCCCATCCTTGTACGGACCCTCAAACGCCTTTCCGAGGCCCACATTACCAGTTCCAGGACTGTTCAATGGACCCGTCACTTATGGAATGTACTATTTGTCATAGAATGTCTTTCGGAGTAATGGTTCATTCTCTGGTCAGGATTGCAATAGGCCTACACTTATAAATAAGGATGATGCTTGTCTTAAATTGAGTTTTACATGCAAAGAGTTGTGATGTCGTCCGATTTTCCCCAGCACAAATAAATAGCATATAAAGCGATTTAGGTAGGCTACATATAGGCCTACATTTACAGCATTTAGCAGACGCTTTTATCTAAAGCGACTGACAATTAGTAGGTTACATTTGTCAATGGCTGCATACTGTAGGTCATAAACAAGGGACATGCCTTAAAATATAGTTGTAGCCTAATGATCAAATAAACCTGAATCAATTGTCCAAAATTATTGTTTTTATAATAAATGCCTTAATTCCGATAAGAAAAACAGCATACAATTATATTTGATTTATAGCCCAGGTTAACATTTAAAGCTACAATATTCTTTAGTTGTGCTCGGGGGAAAAAGTTACATAGCCTAGGCCTACTTTAAAAAACGAAACAAAAAAGTACTTAGATTGGCGTTTGTGCCTTAAGAACAATGTGCTCTCTAGATCATCTAAGAGTTTCTCTTCATTCAGCGTTGAGTATTTTTTTTTATTCTATCACTGTCTTCGGAGAAAATTCCAGTTTATAGCAGCATTGCTGTCTGACTGTGTATGTCCCTAGCATTTCCTTTTTACGACTATGTTCTGTAAACATATGGATCAAATTTATATTTTAAAACATATGTATTAGATAAGTGGATTTTTACTCTCACAACGTGGCCTTTATATGAAAGTAATACAATTAGTTATTTCTTCGTATTTTTTTCTTTGAAAAATGTACTGTAACGATGTAAATACAAATTGTAGTGTTCAAAAGCCCTTAAACATTGCTTGAAGAACACGCAGGAAAGTGATATTTATTAAATATCTTTGTATCTGTACTGTGTACATGCATTTCATATCTAAATTTCCAGTTAGGCCTATCTTGTAAAATTGATTTTAGCAAATAAACAATATAAATTAAAAGACTATAACCTACGTTTCTTAATCTGATTCTATCGTGTGTTTTATGGCCTCTTAGCATATGTCTACATCGGTTTCTTTATATACCAACGAAAACATTTAAATGAATGAATATTACGTATAGGATAGACTACTACTGGTATGTAGTTTAAAAAAACTTGATTATTAGAGGAATATTATAAACATTTTAGCATACATTGACCAGTGCTTTGCAGCAGACTTTGCAACCTCGCTGTCTGCATATTGCTATCCTTGCCTTTATTGTGAATGAATAGGTTACCTTTTACTCTTCATTTTACTATTGTGTAACTTCACATTGCCATCATATTACCATTATATTCACTAGGCCTATATAATATCAGCAGTCCTAAAGCATTAGGCCTATCAAACTCCCTTTTAAGTTGTTTTTTTTTCTGAATAAAACAGGCCTGCATGTTGGGCTACATGATAAAAGAGCGTAGGCATTTGCTTTTTCTTAACTGGATATATTTATATTTTCGCATATCATATGATGTTGTTTATTCTCAAAATAAGTTATATCAAAGAGCATCTCAAATAAACATACTGCTGGTATGGACAAAAAATACCTCCCTGACATGAAACAATAAGGACAAAATACTACAGTATGGTAAAATCCAAGAAGTTTATTCACAAATTTATTCACATAAACTCCTTGCTAAAGACCTGTTGCATGTGTACTTGAAGTTAGTCAATACGCGATCCAGTCGTGACTACGGGTGCGCTGTACACTGATCACACCGCTACGTTAGAGGGCGGTAGTGCGCTAAGCCCTCTATCTATTTGTAAGTAAAGAAGAAACTCTTCCTCACAGCCGCACTGTCAAAGCGAACGCTTGCCATTGGGAGGTGAGTCTTTCAGAGGTGAAATTTGTTTTGCAGTAGTCCAGTGAATGAAAATCAGTTTCTTAATATTAGCCTACGAAGCCGTCAGATTTACAATTGTAATCGCCACAAAGCTAAAGATCGACTTTTTTGGTATCCAGTTCCGGAATATATTAACGCCAGAACTCATTCTGACCTTGTCTAGCTACAGTGAGCTAACGTTGCTAGTTGGCAGTGGGTTTGAATTTACCACTTTTTAAATTATTTTCCCCCTTCTCCATAGCTTTTCCATCCTGGTGTAATTGTGTTGAAAGCATACTTTAGTTTTGATGTAGTATTTATTGCCTGTACTGCCATTTATATTGAGCTCAAAGGAGCAATAACAATGTTATCGATAATTATGTTGTTGCTCATTTTGACCAATGAAATGTGAAAAAAGTCTAGTTTTCCAAGTGTGCTGCTTGTTAATGTGTGGTTCAGTTAGCCTGGTGAAATCATTTCATAACAAAGCATATGCCTCAATTGACTTAGGCGGTATTATTGAAAAAATTTAGTCATTGTCTATTGAGTAGGAGGACTAACGCCTGCTGTCTCTGTTTTACAGATAGACAGAATGGCAGGCCGTCGTGCAGCCCTGAAGGCCATTGACTGGGTGACATTTGCAGAGCGTGTACCACCCAACCAGCGTGGCATGTTCAATGCCTTGAAGACTCGCACTGATACCATTGCCGCCAAGTTAGTGCCGCTACCACCAGGCTTGACACAAAAATGAGTCTGGCTTCTCTTTAGTGCCCACTTTTGGGTAGAGGGGCAACAATTTCCCAGAATGATTTGGTCGAAGCAACTGAACAAATGTACACATTTTAGCAGTGTATTGCATGAATGAATTAGAAGCCGCCTTCTTCTTTTTCTTCTTCTTCTTAAATACTTATTCTGTGCACATGTGTAGAGCTGACAATTGCCACTTGCCGTTTGTCCAATTGCCAGGCTAACATCCCTGCCAGAGACGCCTGCAGTCATTGACTGGAGTTACTACAGGTCTGCAGTAGCCAAACCTGGAATGGTGGATGACTTTGAGGCAAAGGTTAGTTTGACCACCGTTTGTCAATGTTGCGGTCACTATATAGTAATGACAAAACTCATAGATGTTCTGCTCTGTGTGTACAGTTCAAGGCCCTGCAGGTGCCTGAGCCTGTTGACACTCAGACCAATGTGATTAATGCACAGGAGGCCGAAGCTGTAAGTAGAGACGGAATATTTCACAATATTTATAGAAAGTAATTTCCGGTAGACATGGTATCCTGTTACCTGTTATCTGTTCAATGTTAGTGGTGGTTAATATTATTCCACAGAATGCCAAAGTATAGCGTTTTTAACCACTATGAAAGAGACCTTTACATACTGTACATTACTGTAAGAATACAAGCTAAAATATGACCAAACACAAATGCTGAACGTTTGACGAGGGCAATGCTGTCTCCAATACACTTAACTAATTGCTAATATTTTCTCACAACAGAACAAAAGTGCGCTGTCCTACATTGAAGGATCCAAGACCCGTATTGCTCACTATGAAAAACAGGTGAATGATTTTGTTTTATGCCTGACTATATGCGTCTGTTTTCATGACATTTCTGTTGGTGTAAGGCTTAACAGAGACTGATTTAATGTCTTTACACAGCTGAATAAGTTTAAGAACATGATCCCGTTCGACCAGATGACTATTGAGGACCTCAATGATACCTTCCCAGAGACCAAGCTGGATAAGGTCAAGCACCCCTATTGGCCACACAAGCCTATTGCAGATCTGTAATTGTATCAGTCATCACTCAGCTCACAATAAAGATTATGTATTTCAAAGAAATCTTAAGATGATTGTCTTTTATTTAGTAAAATGTGACAATTTTATGTAAATGTTTGTATTCATTTGGCATAAATATTACAATTACAATTAGCAGATGCTTTTATCCAAAGCGACTTACAATTACATGGTGCTATTACATGGAGCAGACAAGGGTTAGGCATCTTGCTCAAGGATGTTTACAGGTCGTCCAACTCTGGGGCTCGAACCCAAAACCTTCTGGCTGAGAGTCCTACACCTAGACGACTAGACTGTCCTGCCTGTAATTGTAATTGTAATTTTATAAATATTGAACAAAGGGGCAGGAATGTGTTCTCGCAATGAAGAGCGCTATCCCCTATAGCAGCACCAATGGCACTGATATTTGGCACCAACTCATCTTTTGATCACAATTGAATCTGTGGCTCAAGCACATAGCCACGAGGGGGCAGTGTAAGCACAAATTAAAAAACGGTAAATACACTTTGTTTTCAATCATGTGACTCACAGTCGCCATCTTGTTACCCACTTCATCCATGGAATTATAGTACACTTATGTAATCTAATGATTTATATAATTGTTTCTACTTCATACAATGTTTATCAGCAGGGATGGGCTATTTGTATTGTAACTAAATATATTTAATTGCAAATGTGGAAAAAAAATATACCACATTTGAATATATTTGTAAATACTACTTTATTAAGTAGTGTGTTTGCAACAGAGCTCACCATGTACTGTAACAGCCTCATCTTTGGCTGCTTTATTCAAAAGGCAGTATTCCTGAAGAAGTCTATTTCCCGAATTGAAATGTTAGTGGTGTAGGGATCCTTTCCATGTTGTCAGACAGACAAGCACTTTATTTTGCCTGCCCCATAGGATTACATTGTATAGCCTTTGGACCTTGGGTAACAAACCATGTGCATATTGTTGAGGTTTCCAAATTTTATTTACGGCTTTGAACTTAACATTACAGAAGGGTTCAAGGTAATCTTTTACAAAATTGTGAAATGCCTACAGAGCTGTGTATTTATTGTGCAATGGAATGCAATCCCTGTACCATAAAGTATTCCTGGTGCTACAGTATCAGCGATATTTCCTCGGAAGCCATACATCGGAGGGATGTAAAAGCCAGGATATAATCAATATTAACTTTGTAAATATAGTTAGTTACATTAGAATGGTGCTTTGTATCTAATATACTGTATAACGATAGGCTAAGTGTTGGACTAAAAATTGTATTTGACAGAAACACAGTTTTTATATTTATGGGTAAGTTCACCTGTCAATCAACTGTTTGACCATAGACTGTATAAATAAAGGGTTTGACAGGTCAAGTAGACTTACGGATCAATCGGTTGTGTCCCCCTATCAACATTTGCCACTGACCAAATATTTACATAAAAGCAGGTGGGATATATGTATACGGCTCCATCTTTGGATTTCGATTGGTTCATGCTGTCTCTCTTGCAGCTCTCGATTGGCCAAAATTATTATGTCATTTAAAAAATAGGCGGAGTTTTGTGAACCATGATTTCCGCAATGGGTTTTTGTCAGCGGCAACTATTAACGGGACCTCCCCAGTTCTGGTAAGGTTATGCATTTTTCAGTGTAACCATTTATCTATCCAAAGTCTATCTCGTTATGATTGTCTGTAGCGAAAAACATTTTAGCTCTTTCGGCGATTGTCAGAATTTCCTGTTGAGTGTTAAATACGTTTTTTTTTAATATTTGTTGAAGTGAGTCAATAGACTAGAGATGAGATTGCACCGGACAGTCCCGGCGGAGGTCAAAGGAGAAAAGCAGCATGCACGATGTTGATCTCAAGCCTTCTGTTGATCTTCTGCGTCGTCTGTAATCACGACCCTAGTAAACAACCAGCATTATCCCGGTAGCTAACGTTAGCCTTCATTCTGTAGCATCATCGAATTACCGGTAGTGGCGAAATAGTACCCCACACCCAAATTGTACATTTGTCTACAACCCTTTCTTCAATTAGATTAGAGTTGTAAAATAATGTTGAGAAATAACCCACATTCTATTAATATAGTGAAATAATATACGCTTGATAACGGAATATTGTAAGCAAAGGGACAATGTTGTTACTCATTCTGGCGCCCATGGTAAAGTAAAGCAGATCATTATTTGTGTTTATAACAGGTATGCATTTTAAAGAGGACCAATGCATGCTGTTGATATTAGATGTTGTTACTCGTTTTATGGCACGTTTGCATTTCCGCTTGCGCTGGACAATAGCTTTTGGCTGTCTACCATACAGTGTGCATCCGACATGTAGCTACTGTAGCTAACGGATTGTAATTCCCACTGCGTCAACAGCCCTCTGTTTTCTGGCTGTGTTGACGTTTGAGACAGACGTTTAAAAAAGCTCCTGTCATTGTATTCCGTCATTAATATGTCAATTTGCTATGTTTACATTAGAGCAAACAATCCTGGCAAGATGATCTGTACGTAAATTATCTGTAATTGAACACTTTAAGGGGTTACAAATTGTGCAAGACTATTTTGGCAGTAATGAAACGTGAGCTGAACTCGTCCTCTGGATTCACCTTTGTGGCGACCTCATGAACATAATAACATAGCAGATATAGCATGAACGCCTCTATGTTTCTATGTGTAGTCAAAGATGGTCTATCCCTTTCTAGACAGGGACTCAAGTGAATCAGTTTATGACTGAAGTGAATCAGTTTATGTCATTCCAATATCTCTTTGGAACCTTATTTAACCAAAATAAATTTTTACTTTTTTATTTGTTGACAGATGAAAACCTTGCAATTTGTCTTAGAGTTTCCTTGTAAATCTGAACCATTTGTGTGTGATGTGCAGAAAAACATATTTTGGTGCCAGCCATAGTATTTTGATTATTATTATTATTGTGCTCTCTAAGGGCTATCATTTTAAGCGGCTAAGGTTTGTTGTCTCACTGTACATTGAACCAATAGGCTTGGTGGTTTTTATGTTGAATCCCTTGTCCTGTGTGTGTGTGCATACGTCTACTTTGTTAACTAAAAACAGGCTTGGTTGTGTTCTATGGTGATTGAGTGGGTCTGCGCCTGGACACGCAATGTCAACAGTAGCTTTATTGTTTATTGAGGACAATAGTGATAGGCCTTTATGGAGGGAGGCACTGCTGGGAGGGTGAGTTAAATCCCGGCATCTATCTCCACTCAGTGAGAAATTGGGCTATGCCATTTGTTACTGTGTTATTAGCATGTGTGAGGAAAAATTAACGTTATAACAATCATTCAAGATTTGACAGTCAGTAGCATGGCAAGGCTTGCTATTCTAGTGATTGTGCTTGGCTAGATGACAGTAGGTTGTTTAGAAGCGCTCACAGAATAATCAAGCAATCTTAGTAGTCTTGAAGACTGAAACTTGCATCATATTATTTTCACATTTAAAGCGCTGGGCTGACATTGAAGGGACTTTTAGTACAATTACTAAAACCTTCCGGCTGGGAGTCCATCACCTAGATCACTAGACTATCCTGCCCCTCAGTGATTTTGTAATTGGCCAAATGTATTTACATATATAATATAATTTTCAATACCTTTTTTGAGTTATGGATGACAAAACATCCGGTTGTCTTTCTTGTTATGGCTGACTACTTTGAAAAACCATGCTGCTTTCCCCTGATTCGTTTTCATATACAGCTGTTTGACTGTCTCTTATGTCATGGCTAGGTTGAGAAATAAAATTGGACAAAAGATGTCAGGCTCTTCAGTGTGTCCAGAGCCACATTGTAAGCTCCACTGCCTTGGCGGACTCCTTGGCTGTTGGTTTCATGCTTGTTTATGAGCTCCACAACACTCCGCCGCCCTGCTTTGCATGCCATCAGCAAGGGCCTTTGCTGTGAGCCTGCTTGTTTTCCACTACCCTCATTCTGTGCTGAAGCTGGTAGAGTAGGAGTAGGAAACCTGGTGGTGTTCAGTGAGCTAAAATAGTCTAGCTGTTTGTTTGTTAGTGAATGAAGGCTGTTGTCCAGGCTGCGTGGTATGTAGCGAGCCTGGATGGAGTTTTTCCTCCAGCAGAGCCATCCAGGAACCAGCAAAGATTTGCCTTGTCTTCCTGAGTGTGAATGGACGTGAATGTGAAGCAGAGGGGTTTTCAGCATGCTTTTTCATGCATGGACAGCAGAACTCTCCCCATATACATTTGAAAAACTACTATATGATGTATGGGTAAACTGATTGACTGAGAGAAATGAAATCAGACCACAGACGGAAAGTTATCAAAGTGATTGTTATGAAAATACCAATAACGATAAAATAAAGAGAAAACAAGTCAAATGAATTAATCGGCCAACATAGTGCAGCCATATATTATTCAGAAATGATAAATCCCCCTAACAAGTAGGCCTAACCCAAAGCATTTGGTTGAGGTAAGAGGATCAGCGTGGAATGGAGGGGCAGGATGGATAGATGGAAAGAGGGAAAGGGGTTACCATCTGGGTAGGGATTTATCTAGTATCTACGTGGTCTGCTGTGTGAATTGTTTTGTGCTAGCCTCCTCCTTGTCACCCTCAGGGGCTCAGTGCTAGTGGCTAGATGCAATATTCTGATCCTTCTCTGATAGAGGGCTTTATGGAGACCAGATTAACGCAGAGTCCAATCAGGCCCTCTCAGTGGTCTGCTGTACAAGTGATTCTCATCACTGGTTTGACATCAGCTCTGAGCTATTGTGTACATGTGTGTGTACGTGTGTGTGTGTTCATGCATATTTGACGACAACTTCCTGTATGTATTCCTTCCAGTGGCCATTGATGGACCATCCCTATGAAGAGGCGTGGTTAGAATGGGTCAGAGCACCTCAGAACCAGTGGTCCAAGGAAGCCCCTCCGAGGTTAGTGGCTCCCCTAGAGTCTGTCATCCATATCTCCCGGCTCTAGCAGCCCGGCTCCTGGCTCTAGTCTTTTACTGCCAGCTGACCCTTGCCCACCTCCACTCCACCCACTGGACCCACCTATCAATTTCTACTGATAACAGTGCTTGCACTCACAATGCTTGATTGGCTCTCAGCCTGAGTACTAAAAGGGCTTCGCCCTAAGGAAGCTGTCAGGTCAGCTGACCACATACAATATAATGAGTATATACACACACACACACACATACCTCTCGCATTTATTTTATTGCAGCAACACAAAACACACGCATCTTGGCCACAGGAGCTCTCAAGAGTCTTGATGACTGTGAGTAACTTCCTTTAACCATCTTCCTACTGAGTGTGGTCAGACAGTTGAGCCCAGAGGTGTACTTTTAGTCACATCTCACAGGGATTACATGCTACCTGTCCAAGGTTTCGTTACTATGTCTATCATTGTTTCTCTTTTGTTGATGTCTAACGTTCAGCTGGAAAACAACACAACTCACAAAATGTTTTGACTCTTTCTTGGCATAAGTCATATCCTTCTGTAGCCTGTTCTTGATTCTATGTGAAATCTAAAAACCTTTATTTTGATATGGGGTCATAGTTGGGTCATGTTCTTGCTTGTCTACGTATCCTATATAAAATATGTATGTTGATAGAATGAGGCTTAATGATTAAAGAACAACTTGGCTCAACAGAGCAGTGGTTCTCAAACTTTTAGCGTTAGGGTTAGTTTTATTCATCTACGAAATATCAACGAATTGTCTCTCTCTTCATTTCTCACGGATGCCCATCGCTTTCAGATTGTATCACTTCTTGTTGTTAGCCTGTCAGCATGTGTGTATGCTCTGCTTTAGCCAATCACGCAAATAGGCTAGAAAGCTATCCTCAATATTTGCCTCTGATTGCCACACAAAGGCAAGGTGGTCCACAGATTGCTGGATGGAAGTCATCTTCTTCAGTCTTCTCTAGTTAACATGTAGGCTTACTCCAGTGATTCCTGTACCATTGCCTTGGCGGGACGGGCCTCCACGCCAATGAAAATGGGGGGGGGGAAATTTAATAATGGGGGGGGAAAAGATCATAATAATAGTACAGACCCCTGGAGGTAATATGAAGACTTTTTTGAAATCACGCGCTCAAATTACAAAAACGCAATTGAATGCAATTTAAAGAAGGAAGTTCACAAGAAGAGAAGAAGAAGACGGCGTTCAAGAAGAATAACGAGAAGAAAAGTAACACAAAAATATCTAGCAATTATGCAGTGTCCTAATAGTTAAATGTGTACTGCCCCTTTACGATAACTGTGTTCATGACGGTGATTAGCGGAGAGAACTCACCCAGTGAATGAATGCAGTTAGTATCAGTGTTATGCAAAGCCTAAGCAAGCATTATGTCTATATTTCATTAACAGAAGTGACGTTTGTATTCATAAAGAAAGATCCTGGTGTGGACATTTGAAATCATTACAAATTATTACCCAGTTGTTCCCAAGTCACATATTCCCAAACCTAACTGATACTGTAACACACACGAGTGATATAGAATAATAGGGAGCTAGAAGCGAGATTGCTACCTCCCTGCATGTTGGTGTAAAGACAACGTCAACGTCCATCGTTTCTCAAAATAAATACTTCTAATGTGTTTTTGCAATGAAAGTCTTTTGTGAAGTAAGCTTCCTCTCTCCTCACTCTCCTCACACACACACACACACACACACACACACACACACACACACACACACAGTCTAACTCAGCTCAGATGAAGTGCAG
>JAODLI010000001.1:4132766-4154190 GCA_027575585.1 Percopsis omiscomaycus | reverse complement strand
CACACACACACACACACACACACACACACACACACACACACACACACACACACACACACACACACACACAGTCTAACTCAGCTCAGATGAAGTGCAGTGTAATTTTCCCCCTTTCCATTCTTCTTTTCTGCTCAAACAGTCCTGCCTCCAGGGCAGATCCTTTATTCCCACATTCCGTTACACTTGACTGAAACATTAGCCTCCCAAGAGCAGGCCTGCACAGTAGCTAGCCTCTGCAGGTTACACCACTAACAGGCCTTCTTGTTTTTACCAGGAAGGGTTCAGCAACCTCAAGACACTGGTGGAGGAGGAGCTGCAGATGAGCATGGTGAGGATTTCACAGATATCCGCTGTTTTATTTAAATTCATTTAGCGGTAGCAGAGCACCGCAGCAATGATTTCATACATGAAATCTACAGTGCATACTGACGTACTGACTGAATATATGTTCAGCTAATCGTCAGCCTCTTCATGTTGGCACCTTTTTAAAAACATGGCGGATATGCGTTTTAAACCGCCTTTTATTTAGTAGTCTAGAATAACCACTCGCAGCAACCAACCTGATGTTTTCAAAATTTTAGTCTACGTTTTCCTAACTTGATCTTGAAAGGAACAACATTATTAAAGGCAAATTTGGAGTCAAAATTGCTAGTTAGTGAAAACTTGATTGGTGATTACTGCTGTTGTGGTTTAGCTCTGCAGATGAACTTTAGGACTGTTCATGATAACTTGTTATTGCCAAACTACATTGACACACAGCGACTCTTCCCTTGTCTTTCCTCTTCTCCTGTCTCACAGATGGTGGGCATGGTGATTGGCGCAGGCGTCACCATAGTCCTCATCGCCATCCTCATCTTCTTCATCCTGCGGAGGGTCAGGCTTCGAAGTCAGTAACAGCTGTGCGGCTTCTCTCACCTTGTCCTGAACTAATAGTGACAAATGACAGCATTTGATTTCGCTTTCACTTTCTGTTCTGCTTAGTTGATTGACACTCCTAAATGTTGTCTAGCTGTGAATCTAAAGCACTTTCACCGCACCCCCCTTTGACTTGGGGCTCTATTTTCACAGCCTTAGCTGGTGCGAGAAGGCTGGGTTTGAATGATTGATTTACTAGTAGGTGGGCTGAAGGTCGGTCTTCATGAACATCACATTGATTCACTAATAACAGACACTAATTACACAAACAATAAGCCAAATGAGAGAATCAGGAATTAAGAAGTTTCACCAGATTATACTGACATGTTAAAAGTGCTGTGGGTAGGATTTAAGAGCTTTACATTTAGTGAAATTTGTTAGAAATGCAAGAGACATCCGTCAGCCATCAGTGAGTGAAATGCTCTGTGAGAATACTTTCTCTGGTTGATAGCCCCTGTCTCTATACAAGTCCGTTTAGATTTTGCCAGATGCCCGGAGATTTCTGACCAATCGGGGCCTCTTTTCCCTGATTGGTCCGGCGAATCTACCTTGCCAGTCAATCACATGAATGCGCGCACACAGCTCAGTGGCGCTTTGCAATAGCAGACCATCGGGCTCCAGATGGACAGCTAGCTCTCGTTGCAACTCCTAAATTGTAACCTACAGCAGCTTTAAGAGAAGCGCATGCAAGTTCAACAGAAATCTATGGCATTACGGACAAGACTGTGAATGGTGAAGTGAAATGGCTGCATGAAATGGCCATTTGCACTTGTGTTCAGACCATTTCTGTAATTATGCCACCTCTTTTAGTTTGGCGCAAAGGAACTGGATTTAGACAGGCCCTGACACTCTGCAGAGACCATGATAACTAGTAAATAGAGAGTGATTTGGATGAATTCAAGTCCAAATAGAGTCAACATTGCTTTACTTTTTACTTTCAACATTCTAACGTGTTATTTGACATGTGTCTCAGACCTAGAAGCCCAGGAGGTGCCCAAATACCGCTTTCGTAAGAGGGACAAAGTCTTGTTCTACGGGAGAAAGATCATGCGTAAGGTGAGTGTCTAGCTGGGTGTAACAGTCCAACTCAGATGGGTGGCTTAATGTCTTAAAACCATTGGTTTAGGTCTGTAAAACAATACTAGCATTGTGTCCTACCTTTTCTTCCCTGCAGGTGTCCCAGTCTACCTCCTCCCTGGTGGGCACATCCTCCTCCTCTCGCCCGCGCCTCAAAAAGAAGCAGAAGATGCTCAACATTGCCAAAAAGTTAGTTAGCCTGCCTGTTTCCAGGGCAGTTGATCTCCATGGACCTCATTGGTCCTCGCTCCCTCCCTCCTAACTGCCCCCTCGTGTCTCTCTGTTGCAGGATCCTGCGCTTTAAGAAGGAGGTGCCCACCCTTCAGGCCAAGGAGCCTCCACCCTCGGTGCTGGAGGCAGATCTCACAGAGTTTGATGTGGCCAACTCCCACCTGCCCTCGGAGGTGCTCTACATGCTCAAAAATGTCCGGTAGGTTGGCAGCAGTTGGCAAGCCTTGTGGTTGTTACATGTGTTCTCCACAACATATAGATCCAGTGATGGTGAGCTTGTCAGTCAGCTGGACAACTACAGTCTGGTACCTTTTTTATCCCAACCAAATGGGAATTTCTGATCTGTGCAGAACTTCACACAACTGTGGGCAGCTCTATTTTATTGTGTCTGTCTGAACATCATCAACCAGACGTCCTCCTAACCGCTCTGTGTTTCCTCTTGTCTTCAGTGTCCTGGGTCACTTTGAGAAGCCCCTGTTCCTGGAGCTGTGTAAGCACATGGTGTTTGTTCAGTTCCAGCAGGGGGAGTACGTGTTCAGGCCGGGTCAACCCGACAGCAGCATCTACGTGGTCCAGGATGGAAAACTTGAACTGTGCCTTACTGGAGTGGTAAGGCATGCTAGCTGCGACACCCTCTCCCACAAACAGGCCTTAATCCTGAGCATCTATGCTAAGGAACAAGAAAGCCCTTATAAGGCACTGGGCCTTCATTTAGTCATTATTCTGACTTTTAACAACTGATTACCACCATTCAATGTTAAACAGACGGTCTTGAATGAAATGTTTTTCTCAGTGGAGTTCTGTTTAAATCCACAAATCAAATTGATTTGTGTAACACAGAGCAACATATCAAATTCATTTGACACTGGTTCGAGTGAAATAATGGTATAGTCCATTTAAAAAAAAAAAGACAATTGTCCAATGACAACAATATATGACACCGGAGATTGTCCTGAAGCATCAGGCTTTGTCATATTAGTAACTATCACAGAATAGGTTTGGTAGCAGTGCCTTCTACAGTAGACTTCAAAACGACACAACTGTTTCTGGTATTGCACTGGAAACTCTATAAATAATGGTGGATTTAGTCAATGTGTTAGTATACGCTCCCATATCATGTGCTTATAGTAGTATATTGTGTATTATATAGTATATTCTGTTTTATGTACTGGTATTCTTGTCTTCCAGGACGGGAAGGAAAATGTGGTGAAGGAGGTTTTCCCTGGAGACAGTGTCCACAGCCTGCTCAGTATCCTGGATGTGATCACGGTGGGCCACGCCTTTTACACACAGCACACACCGGCTGGTATACATACACATACAGTACGCGTCCCTCCGAAAGACGCAGTCCTAGATCAGGGAGGGCTACGCCCATTTCCTGGCACTTAGTCACTTCCTTGCTTAGTCACTGGTCGGTCTTGGTAGGCTCACGTCTAACGCACGCTTTCTTGTGCTTGTGGAACTTGGATGAGCAATATACAGTGTAACATGATTAGCTTTGGTCTAGCTAGATCAAAGCCCTATTGAGTGTAAGATTGACATGAATATGCAAGGGTCAAATGTATGCTTTTGTAAATATATGATTTTATTTGGTATACCTTTTTTTTCTTTCTTTTTTTTTTTTAACACAGCCAGAAGAGTACATACATTGCATGCACTTGTTTTGTTTTTCATTTCCTTATCTACCCACAGTGTAACACCAAACAGTTAGTGGGACGTTAAGAGATCTGAAATCTCCAACACTAGCTAGAAATGCCTCCTCACCAGCGAGCAGCGCCAGAATAACCTTGTTTGGCTTCATGTGTCCAGGGCCACCAGAAGCCATACAGGACAGTGTCAGCACGAGCAGCTGAGGTGTCCACTGTTCTCAGACTACCTGTGGAGGCCTTCCTCTCCATATTTGAGAAGTACCCTGAAAGTCTGGTGCGGGTCGTGCAGGTGAGGTCTCTGTGTGTGTGTGTGGCCCTCGTAACATCATAACTGTACGTGTTGAGGTCATAGCGCTCGTCCGCGGTAAGGAATACCGGTGTCATGGTACTGTAAATGCCAGTCTCCATGTTTCTACATGTGTGCAGATCATCATGGTTCGTCTCCAACGAGTCACAGTGCTGGCATTGCACAACTACCTGGGCCTGACCAATGAACTCTTCAGCCATGTGAGATTACCAGAAACACACACACACACACACACACACTGCAAACATGATGACATCAAAGCATTACCACACAAATAAGCCTAGCGCACTATTCATCAGGAACGCTCGTCGGTTACAGTAGTGCTGTTTTGTCCTTCATTCGTTCCATTGTCAATGTAACGGCTCTCTGTTTTCCCACCCTATAGGACATGCAGCCAATGCGACTGCCCCCCCTCTCCCCCCACCCAACCCGCACCAGCCCAATCCGCCATGGGAAGCGCTTTGGCAGCCTGACCATACCAGAGGAGCAGCGGGAGGCGGCTGTAAAGGGGGAAGTCTCAGGTGAGAGAGAGAGGAGTCTATTCTTTAATGGAGTCTGATAGTGATAAACTGAGTTTCAACTAAGTTTTGTCCTGCAACAAATGTTGTGGTGTGTCTTTGAGGAATATTCAAACATCGTTTTTATACCGAGTAATATTTCAGTAAGGATATGCTTTCTAAACGTTGCTACGGTAGCAATATCTAAGACTACCAATAGCACTTTATCTCTGAGTGTGTTTGTTTTCCTTTGCTGCGCATCCACGTTGTCCAGTGCGGACTGTTAAACACGGCACCTTGTTGGTCTCCTACAGGAGGAGAACAAGGGAAGGACGGCTCAACGGTTCCAACTCTCAGCAGAACCATCTCCATGCCCGTAGACATCGCTGGTGAGACACCTTCGCCTGTAACTCTGGCGTCTTCTCAGCACTGAGGGAAAGACATGACTTTATAACACTATATATTGCAAAAATAACAATACCTGTTTTTAGGACAGAAGAAAATGTGCGAAGTATCTTGTGTCTATGAATTTGTACACAAGGGGTTTTGAGAAGGTCTTTTGGCCATAACATATTCTCAGCTTTTAGCGGATCCTTTTTATAGTGTTTTGTAGTGTGAAACTACCCAAAATCTGAGGTACATGACCAAGAATACTTTGGATTTTCTCCATTGCAGGAATCCAGAAGGGCCTGCGGTCAGACTTTGATATGGCGTATGAAAGGGGACGCATTTCTGTTTCAGCTGAGGATGGCAACACCCCACCCATGTTCACACGGGTCAGTGCACTTTGAAAACGACACAACTTTAGTGACAAATATAGAAATGTAGTCAGTTCCTGCAACAATAGGTAAAGGGGAATGTTAGAATGATGGACTATGGTTAAGAACGTTCTAAAAGATGCACATGAATACGAATCGTCTCCCTGCAGTCTGTGTCTCAGGACCAGCGGGAGAGGAGGGTGACAGTGGATGAGGTTCCCTCTGGGGTCTACCTTTACCCAGAGGAGGAGTCAGGGGTGGACAGCCTGTTTGCATCAATGCCCAGCAAACCCTGTGGCACCCTGTTTGAAGAGGCCCAGAAAGAAATCCTCAAGCTGATGAAGATTGAGGTTGGTTAATGCAGATGCTCTTCATTATTATATAGATCAAGGTACAGGGCCATGTTCTGAAATGACTGATTTTTAAAGGTCATTCAGTTCGCCAAAAGTCACTTTTATTTGGATTTATATTTATATATATATATATATATATATATATGAGAGTTTGGATTTAGATCTACGAATATTATGTGAACATGATGTCAAAATGTAGATGGATTTTCATATGATATAACAAACAAGGATCCGAAAATAAATCAATAATAAAAGTAAAAGAGAACTGGTGAAATGTCTTGGGAGTACACATTAGCACTCTCCCTCTCTCTCGCTCTCACTCTCGCTCTGCCTTGACCTTTACTGCAATTATTTCTCAACGTGTTGAGTTTTTTTGAAATGTCACACCGCGGTTGGTGCAATGGCAATGGTTGGTGCAATTGGTACGAGTTTCTGTATGTGTTCTCTGCAAATTTGGTTTGCAGCCCAGGAAAAGGGAGACAGTCTTCACTGGCAAAATTGTTGGTTTGCACCTTTTGCCTCTTAATTCTTTGTCTCCCCTAACCTAGGACCCTGCCTTGTTAAATGGGAGAGTGACGCTGCACCATGCTAAAGCTGGAGCTGTCTTAGCCAGACAAGGAGACCAGGTACAAACGCACTAGATAGTCTTGGCTATAACTGGAAATACCAGGAAGTTGATTCCTGTGGGACTGGCTTTAGATGACCCGTGGTGAACTCTTACCTACTCCAGGCCTACTGCTGTCAGCTGCGCTCGCAGGCCATGCACTTTGGCCCAAATACTACATTGAATATGGGAATAGGTCTCCCCCTGCCTAAACTCTCACGTTACTGTGTAATATCACTTCATGAAGCCTCATATAATATATATTGAATGTTCTT
Source organism: Percopsis omiscomaycus (assembly GCA_027575585.1). NCBI lineage: Eukaryota > Metazoa > Chordata > Actinopteri > Percopsiformes > Percopsidae > Percopsis > Percopsis omiscomaycus. Next base: position 4,147,524 of record JAODLI010000001.1, on the reverse strand, counting down.
GTTCCTTTTTTTCCCCCCCCCATTTCTCTTTTGACGTCCCTCTTCCTCTTTCTCAAGGACGTCAGTCTGCACTTTGTCTTGTCTGGCTGTCTGCACGTGTACCAGCGGATGATAGACAAGCAGGACGCGGTCTGTCTGTTTGTAACCCAGCCTGGGGAGATGGTGGGCCAACTGGCCGTGCTCACTGGCGAGCCCCTCATCTTCACCATCAAAGCTGTTCGAGACTGCACTTTCCTCAAGATCTCAAAGTCAGACTTCTACGAGTGAGTTGTGTGTCCGTATAGTTCACCAACTTGAATTTATTGATGTCTCCTTTTAAGTGTTTAAACCCATAAGAATTACCTATAGGAGTGTCCCACTTTTTTCCAACAATTCATTCTAACCTTTTCCTTCATTGGAAGTTTTTAGTAACATGTGCAATCAATTCTGACCTTGTGCGGTCTGCTGCCCTCTGCAGGATCATGAGGGAACAACCCAGTGTGGTCCTGAGTGCAGCTCATACTGTTGCGGTCCGCATGTCTCCTTTTGTCAGGCAGATGGACTTTGCCATCGACTGGATGGCGGTGGAGGCTGGCAGAGCCCTCTACAGGTAGTGTTGTGTGATTTTAACATGTGGAATCCTTTTTTTATCTAACTAGCCTTCGCTTACGGAGTTGGTGGGGCACAACATGTTTTGAATCAGCACCTCCTTAATGTTGCTTGTCTTTATACAGCTGACCATATAACTTGATCTCTCACCTATTTGCTTTTCCTACTTGCAGGCAGGATGACCAATCAGACTGCACCTACATTGTTCTGAATGGCCGTCTGCGCTCAGTTATCCGCAAGGCAAATGGCAAAAAGGAACTGGTGGGGGAATATGGAAGAGGCGACCTCATTGGTGTGGTGGGTATTGATTTCCCTGCATCCCCCTCTCTCACTCAGCAAAGGCATTAGAGTTCAACGGTACCAGCTCGATTGTGTTGTGGCACCCTGAGAACCCCAAAATTCAGCCCCACGTCACCTGAGGCCAGCGTATTTTTGGGAGCAACGCGTGTTTACAGTATGCTAAAAAAAAAAAAAACAGCAGCGTGTAAAGATGCTGGGCGCCCATACCACTCTGAGCGCAGGGTTCTTGACGTTTTTTTCTGGTCGCCAAGAGTTGAAAAATGTTCAACTTTGGGTAAAACGCAGTGCTCGTCACTGTCGCTTTCTACCCAGCCGTCCAATCACAGTGGAGGAATTAGGTTCTTGCAACACATCACTTCCACGGATATTCCGTATAATAAAAACCTAAGCGTCTCTACTGAAAAAAAAACGCTGCCCTTCCGAAGCGCTCCCTAGCGCTAGGAGCTGGGAATTTTCAGAAGAGCGACTGTTTTCAGCGGACAAAAAAAACGCTGCTTTGGACACAGGGCCTGTGAGTGTTGTAGGGGGAGGTGTAGAGAGGAGTGCGAGCCACTTGGCTCTCCAATGTGAGAAACAGATGTGCTATGGAGTTTCAAATCAAAACCATAAAATTTGTGTAAATCAAATCAAGGCATGTTCCCTTTAACCTGGTTTGGGCTGACATTGAGCTGAAACTAGTTTAGTTGCATTGTAAAAGCTGAAGCATTTGCTCCATCCATCTTAAAGCTGCTGTAGGTAAAAATTTTAGCTGATGGATGTTTATTGCATTTCTATCAGTGAGTCAAATGCTCTGTGAGAATATCTGCTCTGGTTGATAGCTCCTGCCTCTATATAAGTCTATTTAGAGTTTTGCTCATAACTGAAAGAATTCTGACCAATCGGGGCCTATTTTCCCTGATTGGTCTGGCGAATCAAACTTGCCTGTCAATCGTATAAATGCGTACACACTGCTACAACAGGTTTGTCAATGGCGCCAATAGGGGCTCCAGAGGGAGGGAGGAGAGGTTGGGTTTTTGGGTTGTTGATTTTCAAAACGTCGCTGCAACTGTCAAATCTTACTACTGCAGCTTTAAACTAAGTTATCATGGATACAGTGTTTACTTTAAACATTGTATTGTCCTAAGTAGAGATGAATACTGGGTAGAACTAAGATGTCGTGTGGCGTGGTTTAGGTGGAGGCGTTAACCCGACAGCCGAGAGCCACCACAGTCCACGCCGTCAGGGACACAGAGCTGGTCAAACTGCCCGAGGGGACGCTGAACAACATCAAAAGACGATACCCCCAGGTCAGTACCGCCCTCTGCTTTCAAACTGAACTTCCAGCCCAGTCCAGTTCAATGTGATGGGGAGGAAAGGTGCTGATGTGTGTTCCATCCTAAAGGTGGTGACGAGGCTGATCCACCTGCTGGGCCAGAAGATCCTGGGAAACCTGCAACACGGCCGTGGACCGTTTTCAGGTGAGGACCTGATGATGATGATGATGATGATTAGATAACATTTACGGATGCATTGCCATATGGAATTTATGTATTCAGAAATCTGTGTTTTTATATTGGAAAATAGTGTTTATGTATTGGATTTATTTTGTAAAAAGCCCAAATAAAAGATGAATTTACAGTCAAATTGACTCCTCTCACTCATTTAACAGAGTTCTGGCTTTGTAACCAATATGAACACACTCTGATTCTGTCGTACAGCTTCAACCCTTGGTCTGTCCACTATGACAACCAGCCCTGATGTCACCAACCCTGCCAGCAACCTCTCCACTGTGGCTGTTCTTCCCGTCTGTGACGAGGTGCCAATCAACGCCTTCAACCTGGAGCTCAGCCACGCCCTAAGTGCCATTGGTACGACCACAGAAATGTCATTTAAGCAAGCAGCCTTTTTTTCCTTCATTGTTGGTGCTCTTTTTAATAATGTTCCAGTCATGTATATGACTGAGAAGGTCATTTCCCCCTAATGTTCATTTGGTATATTATTATTAAATAAATATTATAATGAATAATATTGTAATTATTTTATAAGTGACATTGTGTGTTTAGGGCCCACTCTGTTGCTAACCAGTGAAATCATCAGAGAGCGACTAGGTGCCTCCGCATTGGACAGGTACTCTCAATTACAGAATTAGCGAGAATTTAACCAGAACTATTCTACAATAACTAACTTCTTTTGGTTTTCCTTCAATCTTTTCTGTTAATTTGTCTCTCTTTTTTTTTTCTTCCCAAATTATTTTTTTCAACATCCACTCTCACATTTCCTATTCCCTACAACCCTTTCATTTACCGTCTTTCTTTTAAATTTCTCCCTATCCCTCTCCTTTTGTCGTCTGCCCGACAGTATCCATGAATACCGTCTGTCTGGCTGGCTGGCCCAGCAGGAGGATATCAACCGGATTGTCCTGTACCAGACAGACAGCACCATGACCCCATGGACCCAGCGCTGTATCCGACAGGCAGACTGCATCCTCATTGTGGGCCTGGGGGACCAGGAACCTGCCCTGGGACAGGTAACAGTGTGTGCAGCTCTGCCTCACTGCACATTACATATCAGTCTGGGAACTCTCACTTCGAAAGCTGGCGGTGCCTATAGGTCTCAATCAAATCATTTACAGGTGATTGGACCACCCTCAACTGATGGCCAGAGGTTCTATACCCTTTTGTAAATGGAGAGGGTGGAAAATAAGTTAAAGCCCCTACAGACAACATTTATCATTTGCAATGTAGCGACACCTTTTGTTGAAAGCATAGGGCTTCTACTGTAGGGTTCTAATCTGTACAGCGATGTATTACAGAGTACAGTCTGTACAAACAATAAAACATTTAAAAATGTACATTTTATATATGTATTTTTTATTAATAGCTGGAGCAGATGCTGGAGAACACGGCAGTGCGGGCTCTGAAGCAACTGGTCCTGTTGCACAAGGAGGACGGGCCGGGCCCCTCCAGGACTGTGGAGTGGCTCAACATGCGGAGCTGGTGCTCTGGACACCTGCACCTCAAATGTCCCCGCAGAGTCTTCTCCAGGCGCAGCCCCAGCAGGCTGGTAAGGACGTGTGCTGAGTCTCTCTCTTTATTCAGACCATTTGGTTTATTCATTTTCCATGCAGAATAAATACACATACGTAACATTACATAAAGATATTTTAGTGTGAATAAATATATTATATCCATAAGTACATAAAATTAGTATATGTAAAAATGTATAAATAAACCACAAAACAGCGTTCGAATACAGTAATATGGACTTCCATATAGAAATATTGATCCATATTTCAGTTTTTCTCTTACTACCTTCTTTCTCGCAATTCAGTAATGTATTTATTATGCTTTCTTGGTGTGTGTGTGTGTGTGTGTGTGTGTGTGTGTGTAGAGAGAGGTATATGAGAAGGTGTTCGAGAAGACTGCAGACAGACACAGTGATTTCTCCCGGCTGGCCCGTGTGCTGACTGGAAACACCATCGCCCTGGTGCTGGGTGGAGGCGGTGCCAGGTGACAATCACCTAGTTGTTAGCCTTATGGAGAGCATGTGTGTGTGTGATCTCAGACTCAGAGTCAGCTTTACTTAGTATTGTATTGTACAGTGACTGTCTTCCACAGGATATTTGATCGGAATAATTCAATCTAGTCATTCTGACTAGATGTTATCGTTCTACAGTACCTAGTTGACGGTACCTGTAAGCTTCTGCAGTATTTATGGACCCTATATAAACGCTTTCTCACACATACGTTTTATAATGGAACATTTTTAGTGTCCTTTCTTGTAAAATTCAAGACAATATCTACTTATATTTGAACTGATGATTTATTGTTTTCAGTTTGATAAAATAATTGCTTAGTGCAGCTTAACCGATTTACCTCCCTCTACATTGGGGTTGTGTCTTCCACAGGGGGTGTTCCCATGTTGGCGTTATCAAGGCCATGGAAGAGGCAGGGATCCCCATCGACATAGTGGGCGGGACCTCCATCGGCTCCTTCATCGGAGCGCTGTACGCTGAGGAGAGGAGCGCCGTCCGAACCAAACAGAGAGCCCGGGAGTGGTCCAAGGTACAGTAGGTTTCCCTCCAAGGCTTGAGCTTTGAATGCTGTCTAAAGACAAATGCAGAAAATGTCGTCGCTCGTCTCGTGTTGGAGCACAAGTTATCTTTCTAATAAATGTCTTTATCTCTTTATTTACGTGACATTACACCAACTTTTTACAGTCTTTAATTATTACTGCTTGAAAATGTGTTATTATTAACTTTGAAACCTCTCTGACCCTGTGGCAGTGGTTTTCAGAATTCACAAGATCAAAATTTTAATCTAATAGTTAATGTTGTTTTCTTATCTTCATTTTAAAATGTACAGGTTTAATGGTGTTATTCTTGTGCTGTTAAAAACCTGCATATTTTTGCACAAGGTTTCTGTATATAATGACCCTTTCAGCACCTTACTACTGTTTCTACTGTATCCCATTAGAATCTAATCTAATTTAATCGTACAATGTTCCTTTTGTAGGCTATGAACTCTGTGTTTAAAACGGTGCTGGACCTGACCTATCCCATCACCTCCATGTTCTCAGGCTCCGCCTTCAACACCAGCATCTACAAAGTGTTCCAGGACAAGCAAGCTGAGGTGAGAGGCCCCAAACAAAATAGTGTCTATAGACAATAGAGTGTCTATTCTCTACTACTGACTCATAAACCGGCTAGGGAACCATGCTATAAACTGAGGGAACTAAGCATTAGTTTTAAATGAAAACAAATGCTTAGTTCTACTGTAGGGTTCTAATCTGTACAGCGATCGTGTCTTTTTTCATTATGTATTACAGAGTACAGTTTGTACAAACAATAAAAAAAATTAAATGTACATTTTGTATATTTATTTATTAATAGATTTCAAAGATATCAATGCATTAGTTTTAAATGAAAACTAATGCATTGTTCCCTCAGTTTAAAAGTTTTAATATAATCTTTATTTCAAGTTCGTGCTGTGTGTGTGTGTGTGTGTGTGTGTGTGTGTTCCCAGGACCTGTGGCTGCCCTACTTTAATGTGACTACTGACATCACCGCCTCTGCCATGCGTGTCCATCAGGACGGTGAGTGACAGCTATGCTGACTGCATAGGCTCCTGCCTGCCCCTTCCCCTGACTCTATGTGGTATTTTAGGGTGGGCCAGCAATGAATGACTTGGTTGCCATGAATAAAGATTGACTTGCATTAAACAAGGGACGTTTGGAATGCTATGTTAACGCTATGTTAGATTTCAAAATAAACTCTTTTACATTCCTCCACATGTACGCAGAACAGGTTAATCTACTCAGTGTTCCTGACTGATAAGTAATGTGGAATTAGCCATTAAAACGGTCAATAACAACATTTTCACATATAATAACACTGTAATTTCAGCCCTAAGAGGTAAAATTACACAGTAACTAAAGCTATTGCCCAATGGCAACATTCAGACCTTTACTTAAAGTATGCCAAACACAATACCTGAAGTAGGTGAACAAAAATGGCAACTTGACAGCTATAACACCACTCAGAATAGCTATTAAATTTCAGGTGTTTGAAACACCTTAGTTGCCATGGAAAGTATGTGGATATGTGATGTATTCATTTGAATAGGTAGATTTGATAAACACGGATAACGTACATTTGTTGAATGTACTGTATGTTTGGCTGGAACTAGATAATGCGCTGTGCCACTAACATTGGCTGGGACAACCCCTGTCAAGTCATTACTGCTCATTGTGTTCCATTGCAAACAAATACAAAGTTATTGTCTATATAAATATATACATGAAAATGGGACTTGGGTTCAACGGACATATTACTTGTGTCAATCCCACATCAGAACACGGTCCGGTAGTTTGAATGCTTGTGAGTGCATCTTGGCATGTGTGTACTAACTGCAAAAGCAAAGTCTTTTTCTCTCTCTCTTTCTCTCTTTCATTTTTACTCTCATCCATCACCTTTCTCCTGACAGTAATCTGTCTATCTTCCTTTCCTTCTTTTCCTCTAAAAGTAGGCTAACACCGTCAAGCTGTAGCATTTTCTTTGCCTTCATATGTATTGCACATCTGCTTTGTGTTTTAGAAATACTGTATGTCTACAACACATCTTTTGTACTGAGATGTACGGAGCTGCTGTACATGCATAGGCAACCCTGTAATCACCACACACCCAAACCCATGTAGGATCCAGAACACCCCACGCTTGCTTGCTGCTCATTGCTCCGTAATGCCGGCTTCATCTTGTCTTACTCCCCAACCTTTTTGCTTCCCGTAGTTTTGCTAGCATTTCTAGAGCTGTGCTACTTTCAAAAGGTCAGGCAGACTCCAGTTATTGTACAACATGGTTAGTTTGTAGGATAGAGGGTTAGTCAGGCCTCTCTGCAGCGTTAGGCGTGTTTAGCTCCCAAACTGTGACTAGCCTACACGTTGTCATTCAATAGTAGTTACTTCTGGGCAACAAGCAATCTCTTATTTAGTAACAGTTTATGTTCTAATGCCTCTGTGTTTTTACGTTTATACACGTCATTTTATCAGATTTGTAGGGATCCTACTTATAAAATTGAACACCTGTTTCTTTCTATTCCTCTCTCTCTCCCTCCACCTCTTTTGCCTGTTGAGAATCTGCTCATCTAACAGTGCTAATGCTACAATTCTCTAATTCAGATAGACTTGCCACTGGACTAATATGCATTTTTGCATAATTTGATTTTAACCTGCTTGAGGGTTACTTGGCACTACATCAGTGCTTGGAAAACATGGGGGAGGGGGAACTTTGTTGTTGTCTGAGACAATTTAGTTTTTTAGCTTAAAGTGTTTGTCTGAAAGTGCCTCATTTATTGTAGATGGGTATATGGCTATCAAAAGTATTTACTTGGCCAAAATTATGAATTGTTGTGTAGCTTCATGTTTGTTCCTAATTTCGAGGATAAGAAAATGTATAAAATTTGTTTTGGTTGTTTTCTGTCAGAGCTCTGCTACTGTTTTATCCTCCATCACCCCCCATCCCCATCTGGCACGCTCTCGCAGTCTCTCTTCACGAGTTTCTGTTTTGCCAGTCCTCTCTGTCTTTCTCTCTCCCTCTCTCCCTCTCTCCCTCTCTGCATCTCCCTCTCCATCTGTAAAACAGATTACGCCCCATTTTTGATGTGTTCCTCCTTCTCCATCTTCATTTCCTGACAGGCTGCGTCTGGCGCTATGTTAGAGCCAGTGCCTCCTACACCCCCTATTTACCTCCCCTCTGCGACCCCAAGGATGGCCACTTGCTTGTGGATGGTTGCTATGTTAACAATGTCCCAGGTCAGATTTCAAAAGCCCGCCACCCCACCACAATGTCCCCACACCCTCCCGAAAACCATAATCTACCACCTGGCCGCACTCATCACCCCCTCCCCATGGTCCTGACTCACACCTTAACCAGACCCACCCTGACATTGGACATTGGGAACCCATGGTTTGGAAGGAAAGACTTAATCTAATACGGCATTTGAATCAATGAAAACAATACAGCACATTTGATTATAAAATAACCAGTGAGTTACAGCATTTAGTCCAGTCCATTCCAAGTGGCTTTATCATCCATACACTCTCCATCCTCTGATTGGCTGTGAGGCTTTGGCTGTGCATGTTTAGGTCTATGGGTCAAAGAGAGACATGCGCATGATGGCTTTGCTTATTGTGGTCCTCCAGTTTGTGGTCACCGGCTACCGGCTGCCGGCTTATATTCATGCCTAAGGTCTGATCACTCATTCTTTGCTGTAGGCTTTTATGAGCATTGGCGTTTATCTCACACTCCTCTGCATTCTACTCGAAGCTCAGCTGCCTGTCACTTTTGGAAAGGATTAAGTAATGCAGCATCTGAATGTAGTTTAGTGTGTCTGATGGAAATCATCATCTGGACATTTAGGACATTCAAAACAGAGATTGTGTTGGCGTAAAAGTGAATGTAGAAATTAGTATTTTATATTCTCCTGTGTAGGACGGTGGACTTCATAACTGCAACGGTCATGTTTATACACATGTTTGTCTTGTGATGAAGTCCATGTGGTATTGTTCTCCTGTTGTATCAGCCTCCTGAGACGTTGTGTTTCTCTCGATCAGCAGCAGTCTTCACCCCTGGCTTTGCTTGCCTTTGCATGCCAATATACCCACAGTATATATTTCTTGTAAATATATATCGATTGTTTTGCGTGTTCTGGATCCTACTGTTGCCCATTGTGGTTCTCTCTATACACCATTTGTTTTGCATCTCTGAAGAGGTTTGACACTCGCCTTATTAGCCTGCGTGCACAATATGAAACCTGTAAGCAATTAAATCGTTTTTATCTCCTGTCTGCAAAAGCGAACTCTGCCACAGTTTCATTCTCCTCCTAGCTTTGTCAAACTCCACGCACAGTCGCACCTACTTCTTTCCTCTGCGGTGCTTCTTATCCTTCCAACCCATGCAGCGCCCGGCCTGATCCGGCTTCCTGCTGCCGCTGAGCTTTACTGCAGGACGGGACAGGCTGGTAGCCCCCTTGACATGTTCACTGTGTGAGATCTCCTAACAAGGTTACAACGCCGGTTGCTACTCCTTCTGATTCTGGTTTAGTTAAACAGTCTTTTAACTTATCGTGATAACGTGGTCATTTATTGTACAGTAAAAATGATTAGTAAAGTAAAACAAAAAGTAATAAACTGTGCCAGACACAAACCTAGTCCTCTCTTCCGTGGAGCGAAGCGCTGTTGTTGGAACCTAGTTTGGAGATCAAACCAGCCTTTATGCTCTGTGACGGTTGGCTTTTCCTTACCTTACGCGCACAGTGGTGCACGGCAGAGTCTGAGGGTTGGAAGAACCACAGTCCTAGCCTTTACGGGTGAGCCAACCACCCTCTGGGGCTGGGGTTGTGGTTTGTGGCGCCACTAACATGACACGTGTGGGCAACATTATTGAGATTTTATCCCCCCCCCTTCCTCCTCCTCCTCCTCCTCCTTCCCTCCCGGTGTGTCAGGCTCACTGTGGCGCTATGTGCGGGCGAGCATGACCCTATCGGGGTACCTGCCGCCCCTCTGCGACCCCAAAGATGGCAACTTGCTAATGGACGGGGGCTACATCAACAACCTTCCAGGCAAGTAGAGGTGGTAGCGCCCCCCACTGTTCACACCCACCATGCTTTGGCCCACAAAGAAGAGGACTGTGGGTGGGGAGATGTTCTTTAGATGGGGTTTTAAGGACGGTAGAGATTTTTTTGAGGCTGGGTGAGTATGCAGTGATGGCGCGAGTATTGTGGGTAGTGAGTTTTCCCCGTCTGAGTTTTAGGATTAAAGAACATCAAATAGATTGAAATTGCATTTAACTTTGTTCTAAATTGTTCTAATAAAGCCTAGCACTAAGCAGACTGTGTTTGACACAACCTGATGGATGGGGAAAATTCTTCACCTCAGTCTATGCATGCAATGTTAAAATGATATACTGATATACTGTACACATAGAATTGATGGATGTGTTATGTATTTCCATCAAGCAGCTTGGTGTCTTGTTTGCTTCAAAAATAGCAACAAATGTCCAACTTGGAACTGCCATTTAATAGCAATGTTCAATTTCTTGCTGTAGAATTACGTACACTTAAAAAACGAAAAATCTGAAAACTACAAATCACTTATTTAACCTGGTTAGACACAAAAAGAAACTACAAATCATTATTTTTTTGTAGGTTGTAGACACCAGTCTGTTTTGAAATGAATACCCCTCATGTTGAAATGAAACTATGATTACTCAATAATTGTAAAACCCAAGTATAGTATTTGTATTGTCATTTCAACAAGAGGAAAGTCTCTTTTAAATTGGGGTTGCATTTTTCATCTGTAGACCAGTAAATGCATCTTAACTTCCCCAAAACAACTGGAAAAGCACCAGACCAAATGTACTGCCTATAGCATTCATGTGAAACATGAAGTAAACAGCAAATGCCTTTCATCATGGTGCACAGATGGAATTGATCCCCAAATCTACCTCTGTGATTTAACTAAATTGTGTACACTAAAGGAAGACATCCATCCCTGTATTATACAAAGTTCTGAACTAAGTTTTGATATTATTCCTCTGGTGTGTTGACCTGTATCATGACGCTAATCTTTTAGTTTGTGTCAATTGGTGGTTTCTGGGACAGTAATTGGTCCAAGGAAAATCACTTCTTACATTTTGAACTGGACTGTGCGTATCGCTGTTCCCTCACCTCAAAGAGTTTGTAAACAATTCTGGCCTCTGCTACAAGATCAACTCTTGGCACAGTGGATCAAAGCCTCTCGCTTATGGGATGTCTTCCGAAGTGATTGCGTTTAAATGGACTCAACATAAATACCCCAAACTATATTAAACTCAAAGAGAAAGGCTATCTCTACATTCGCTGGATTTGTTGGCATAGAAAACATATATTATATATTATAAATTGCTTTTAAAGGGCTGTTGGTATGCGAGTCCATCTGAACCTTGTTGAGTTTTTAAAAATTGGGTTGAAACACAGACTGACCTGAAAGAAGCTAACACGGGTTTGTTATTCACTGTCTTGCTGCTGGTTTTCTTTTGGTTGTGTGTATGTGCGTGTGTATGTGCGTGTGCATGTGCGTGTGCTGTGTATGCTTGTCTATATGTTACATTTTTGCAGCGGACATTGCGAGAAACATGGGTGCCAAAACCGTCATTGCCATTGACGTTGGCAGCCAGGATGAGACGGACCTCTGTAACTATGGTGACTCCTTGTCCGGCTGGTGGTTGCTGTGGAAACGGATTAACCCCTGGGCAGAGAAAGTAAAGGTACAGTTCTGTTGGACAGCACTTGATTGAACCTGATTCAACTAGTAAGTGGTTATTTGAAGTGAAAGTGAGGTCTTTCTCCAAAACCTTTTTGTTGACTTTGCTGAGCAGGTGCATTAACCCCTAATGTCACACACAGGCCCCTGATAACATCAATTTCATGCCCAGAATCGAAGGCACGTTTACATTGAAAATCACAAATCATGGTTTAGGGGGTGGGAATTTTAAGTCATAGGTTGCTTGCTAGATTGAAGAGTAACTGGTGGGCTTTCCACCTCACTAAAATTTCCCAGGGACGCACCAATGAGCAGTATTCTTCAATAGTGATAACATTTATATTCAGTCCATATCCACTCTATATTTAGTGCTTTTATATGAGCTTGAGATACTTCCAATTCATTGGTGGTAACACACAAAGAGAGGCTCACTATCTTCTGTCCTGTCAGGTGCCAGACATGGCTGAGATTCAGTCTCGGTTGGCCTATGTGTCGTGTGTGCGTCAACTGGAGGTTGTGAAGAAAAGTGCCTACTGCGAATACATCAGGCCGCCCATCGATCGCTTTAAGACCATGGACTTCGGCAAGTTTGACGAGATCTACGTGAGTCCTCACCTCTAAATTGGAGTCTCTGTCAGAGTTTCGTTTCCATAGCAAGGCTGTTACATTATAATGCAAATCAATTTGGGCCCTAGTTTTCCGGTTAAGGCACAGAGCAAGTCCACATCTAAGATGTGGCCAATACTTTCTGCTAAAAAGGTTAAGGACAGTAGTTATTAGTTAAATTATTCACGAAATAGGCGAGAGAAAAAAAATCACTTTGCGCCCAACAAAACTGGCATTACCTCTGCATTGGCACTACCGCCGATCTTGCGCCGTCCCGGAAACTAGAGCCCATTGTCTTTAGCCTCACCTTGTATTTATTGTTGGTTTACCTCCAACTCTTTGTCCACAAGGATGTGGGCTACCAGCATGGTAAGCTGCTGTTCACTGGCTGGGCACGAGGTGACATCATTCAGAACATGCTAAAGGACCACCGCTCAGCTGACTACAATGACAGCAAGAGGACTGACGTGAGTTGATCAACCACTAAGCCAGTGATTTATGGTAGTCATACAAACACTGGCTATTTACTACTCTCAGTTTAAAACTGCTGTGCCTAGTGCTGTTGCTGAGAGTGAATTGAAATTCCCTTTACAGTTGGATAAGTATTCAGTGTATCCTGTCAAAGCTTTTACGTCCACACTCTTAAAGAGTTTACTTGTTTCTTAGTCCTGCACATGTCCTGCCGCGGACTTCACTGACCTGGCTGAGATCGTATCAAGGATAGAGCCAGTCCAAAGCTATGTAGCTGCAGAAGGTGAGAGATTTCCCACCCGATTCATTGCCCTCTTGAAAGCAGTTATTTATAGAATCATTACTGTTTTATTTTTTATTGTGAAGAATTGTGGAACTGGGGGAAGGTGTGTTAAAGGTTAACCCCAGCCAAATTTGTCCTCAACCAAATTTTCTGAACACAGCGTTCATTTCTGACCAAAATCGAATTTGAATTTAGTTTATTTGAGTAATTTGAGTTTATTTCTTCACTGTTGGAACTCAGCCAATTATAATGGGAGGAAACATGTTGTGAGTAGCAAACTCTTGTAATACTATTGATTTGTTACCCTAGTAACAATAAATGGACCCTAGTTCCCACCTTGATCCCCCATGAGCCCAGTGTTTAGTTCTGCCGCTCAAGTAAAGATTTCCCACAGTAACAGGCCTGCTTGATTCCTCCCACCAGGAGAAGAGTCAGATTGCCTGACAGAGTATGAGGAGGACGGGATGGATACAGTGAGAGAAGAGGATGAGGGGGAGGAAGAGGAGGAGGCAGAGGATGCTGAAGACCAGTCACCCGGAGAGTGGGGCCAGAACGGAGTCTTCCAGACGGTGAACGCACACACACACACAGTAGAACACAAAGTTCTATAAAATGGTTGACATATCTGTCCAAAACATGACATCCAAACTGCTAATATCTAAATCATACACTTAGACTGATTATGCAATTGCAAACACGTGGACTGTGCTAGATACAGCTACAATCTCAAACTTTTTCATATAAACAAAGGATGCTTAGACAGAGGCCGCGTATGCTGGGCATCGAACCCACCAACATTTTAGTTACAGTAAACTAGTGGAAAATTCTAGATTGTACCTTTTTTAGGTGTCCTTTATCTCTACATATTCTATAACCTTGGTCTGTGGCCACATTGTCTGTCCATGAAAATGAATCTTTTGTATCTTTTGAAACTGTCATAATCTGTCAATATTCTTGCCCTTCCTCTGCTTCCTGCTTCCAGGACATAAAATGGTCCTTAAAGGTCGCATGTGTACAAACATAGATCATCACACACTGACACTGCTTTCCCTCGCAGGATGAGGATAAATGTGTTCGCCAACGCAGGAAACTCACCATTGATTCCAACACCTCAGAGGTCTCCGACTGCTGACAGAGGGCTGAGGAGGAGGATGAGGAGGAGGATGAGCAGGAGGAAAAGTGAGGGGGGTGGGGAGAAACTTCACTGTGTATTGGCCAAATTATGGATCCTAAAATATATCCACGGGTGGCAACTTGGACCTCAGCTGCGCTCCTTCACCATTTAAAACTCTGAAAGGCTTCTCTTTTTTTTTTTTTGGCATTGAGGGAGTCAACTCTGACCTTTTCCTCTGAACTTGTGGACCTTTTTAAAAGAATATCACTCTGGCTCCCTCCTGTCTGTCACATGGGGACTGACATCCAGACCATCACCGAGGTCCAGCACACGTTCTGACTGACAGAACACGTTGTCCACCAAATGAACCAAAGCTAGCTGGATCACCAAGACCACAAACAAAACACGGCGTAAGCATTTCCTGGCAAGTGTGGACACTGCCTGCATGCTCTGGCTGTCCGTCTAAACGTTAATGTCTTAGTTTAGTTCTTCTACAGTACATTTACAGAACTTTACAGATGGTAAGATATTACATGGTGACTCCATTTCCTGTGTGTGTGTGTGTGTGTGTGTGTGTGTGTGTGTGTGTGTGTGTGTGTGTGTGTGTGTGTGTGTGTGTG
>JAODLI010000001.1:4111390-4123357 GCA_027575585.1 Percopsis omiscomaycus | reverse complement strand
CCCCCCCCCCCCCCCCCCCCCCCCCCCCCCCCCCCCCCCCCCCCCCCACCCCCCCCACAGACCATAGCACGGTAGGGTCCTTGCATCTTGAGGAACTGGATGATGAAAGACGGGCCTCCAGCGACAATCTGGGCCGGCAGGTGGCTGAGGGGACAGTTCTCGATGCTCATGATGGACAGCTTGCTGCACAGGGCCAGCTCAAATGGCAGGCTGTGCAGGTTGGGGTTGTCGTTGAGGTACAACTCCTCCAAGTTCTCCAGCGTACCTGAAGGAGGAGGGAAGCGTTGGTTTACTTGGTTGCCAGCTACCATTTATATACACCCATCACACAAGGAGCCTACAAGTCAGAGCCAACCGTGCCGTAACGATATCAAACATTCAATATTGGACAATATTGGAAAGAAACCTACAGGCTTTATTGACACCTGGGCCTTGTTGGGACTCTAAAAATACACCCATCCTACTCACCTTCCAGTTAAAGCTCTGGATAAACTCCTCAGAATACTGAAGTCCCCAACCAAGGTGGACCATTTAGTGGCCACTCACAGGAAGGCCAGGAGGAAGGCCACATTGCAGCCTCTTAAACTCAATAATCCCCTTGTAACGGCTTTTAACTGAGAAAATACATGCTACAGTAGAAACTAAATGGTACACCTACTGTAAATATACTAAAACAATATGAGTATTAAGGAGAGACTTACCAATCTCCTCAGGCAGTTGCTGTAACAGGTTCTCACCCAGACCCAGGTGAGTTAGGTTGGTGAGATGGCCAATGCCTCTCGGTAACGTGGTCAGCTGGTTATTGGTCAACACCAGTTTCTAATTAGCGTATAGATGGGGAAGACAGAAAAACGACGAAACAAAAAAATGGGAATTACATTCATTTTGAACTTTAGCAGTGCAAAATAAGAAATAAACATGATCCATATATAAAGGCAGTTGACATGCACTTTACACAACTGTTACTTTACATATATACACACAACATGGTAATTTGGACACTCCTCAGTTATGTTATAGGTAGAGGAGACTGTGTGCTCTGTAGGGGGAGAGTAGAGGACTGTATGTCACTCAGCACCAGTTTTCAAAAACATTTTGTTTTGGTTACTTGTTTTAACCACAAGCATAATAGCAGGTTACTTCAAACACATCAATGCATGATGAATGGGGAACACGAGTCATTGCTCATGTAATCAGGAAGTAACATAGTACCAGATTAAAATAAATAATGCATATTGATTACATTTACAGTACAGCATTTAGCAGGCGCTTTTACCCAAAGTACATTTGTCAATAGGTAATACACCAGTAATCGTGAGCAAACCACATCCTGTTAGAATAATGACAGCAGTCATTAGGGCCAGCTTAGTTATACATTACACATCAACATAACATCAATCCTCAAATAATTGCTAACAGCCTCAATTACATTGTTACTTAAACTCCACACGTTACTTACTAAGCACAACATTGGAAGTCACAAAAAGATAGTCATGCTTCCCAAATGCTACTTTGGAAGGGGTGTTCTGTGACAACGCAAATAAACTTGGGATATCAAACAAAAGCAAAACACATATTGTACTTGCTGGGTTCTGACATCTCCAAAACTCTTCTAAATTTTCTTAAGGAATAGGGGAATAAAAACGCTCCTGCCTTGAATGAATGCATAAACCCACATTTGACAGATTTCAGCTCAGAAATGCAAACATGTTGAGTTGTACTCTGTGGATATACAGGTAATCTTTTACTGAACCATCACAGTTTTTTCCAATTCCCTTTAAAACTAACATTTAGCCAATGAATTTGTGTACTCTGACTTTTTTCCCCACATTCAATGACCTTAATTAATTTCAATTAATTCAAAATACTGTCGCACTGCATGCCTCTCTGTAGCTAAAAGAGCAGCGCACTGCAGGCAGGCAGAGACCCCGTAAAGGGCCGATGTCCTGCCCACCCCCCAAATCTTGCATACAGATACGTGAAAAAGTTAAGAAGAATGTAAATGGGAAACCCTCACGGGGGAAGGTACGGGGGCACACACCCCCCCCAGACAACTTAAAAACAAAAAGGTTCTTACCTGTAAATCTTTTAGGTAAGCAATTTCATTAGGGAGGGATTCCAATTTGTTCTCCTCCAGGTCAAGCTCCCGTAGTTTTCTTAAGTTCCCAATACCATGTGGCAACTTCTTCAGAAGGTTATTGGACAATATTAAAACCTAGAAAGCAAAATAATAGTTATTTTTAACTATACAGTAACTGTATGGGAAAGTCGGAATGGGATATTTCCATCTCAGGGTTTACAGCTCTCTACCAAACTACTGAGTTTTAAACAATCATTCTCATTTGAATTCTCTGGAAACGTAAACCTAGCCCTTATCATGGAAACTATCCGTCTTGTACAGTAAGGGTGACAGCTGCCAACAGTAGAATAAATAATGTCAACTTTATTACCTCAGACAATACTGTAAATGCAGGACAAGAACTCTATAAGACCAACATTTGAGATGCATACATACAAACCTAAACAGCCTTCTGAAGCTGAACATTCTTAAGAAATTTCTCATGTAATGGTTTCCACCCTGAAACATCAAATCCTCTCTGACCTCACATGTTACTCGTTCCAACATGCTCTTATTCTCAAGTTACAGAATATCCCCATTCTCTCTTGTCAGTCCATCTGTCTTACACGAGCATTTCAGGAGCACAGGGATTGTATCAGTGTCATGGCACTAACCAGCCTTACTGTGATTCACATAATGTTTAGCGATTCGAAAATGTACTATCCTATGCTGAAAAGTGGCTGATGTCATCACTGCATATATACACTTATCATAAAGAAGCTGTCAGGTGGTCCACCCAATAGGTGCAAAGGACAGTCTGGGAGATTTCAAAGAGCGTGTACACGCTCAGCCAGAGGTCCCAAAGGACTAATAAGCCAAAATATTTCACGGGCCCTTTAGGCCATGCAATAATTGTAACATATACAAATAGAATGCAACTTAGAATCACCTCAAGAGACACAAGGCCACAGACATCCTCTGGGATCTTAGTCAGCTGATTGGTGGCTAGGTTCAACTCCACCATGCTGGTCCACGTGCCAAAGTCCAGTGGCAGAGACGTTAACTGGTTGTCCTAAGGAAAAAGACAACATACCTTCAATAGCAAAATGACTGGCAATGACAAAAGCCCAAGCACATCAAATTTACTTTTCTCACAGGTCCAGTTTGTTGAAAAATGCCATTGCCCAAATAAGGGCACAATTCCAATATCATATAATGGCTGGGTTTGAATAGGAGGAATACAACCATCTTTCACCCCACCCTTCCCACAGAGCATGTGTTTGTCTAACCCCGTTATCTCCTCACTGGTAAAAAAGACAAGACCACAGCACAGAGCACACTATATCAAATAGGTTTTTTTC
This sequence comes from Percopsis omiscomaycus, assembly GCA_027575585.1. Classification (NCBI taxonomy): domain Eukaryota; kingdom Metazoa; phylum Chordata; class Actinopteri; order Percopsiformes; family Percopsidae; genus Percopsis; species Percopsis omiscomaycus. The sequence goes on along the minus strand of JAODLI010000001.1, from coordinate 4,119,937 downwards.
CTGACTGAAATGAAGGAGCTTGTTTACTTTTATTTCATTATTTATACACATTCAAACCTCAAATGGATCCATTTCCCACATAATGTTAAGACCCACAGACACACCTTCATGTTGAGCTTGCTCAGCACTTTTGCCCGGGAGAATATTCCAAAGGGGATCTTGTTGATGCGGTTGTGCTCCATGTTGAGGGAGTAGATAGTAGAGAACTGAGACGGACCGCCCACAGGGTACGACTGGAAGCAGTTCCTCGCCAGCGTCAGACTGGTCAGATTCACCAGGCTTGACAGGAGGCCCTGGCCATGGAAAGACGCACAGAAACGACAGAGAGTAATGTAAAGAGATGTGTCTGTGAAGGCATGGTGGCACTCTCAGTTTGAATGTGTGGGTACATATGAATTACAAAACAAGACAATGGTAAACAAAGATCAATAATAGAAATGAACCAATGCATGACTTCCAAGAAAGACAATTTATAAGCAATAGACATTTGTGAAGAAAAAAAAAAATATCACACCACCACTACATGTTCTACCCACCTCTGGCAAAACTGAGATGTTGTTATTTTCTAGGTTTAGCTCCTCCAGTTCCCTGCACTTAGCTAACGATCTGGGGATGGCCGACAACCGGTTGTACCTCAGACCCAAGCGATTTATGCTTGCAAGATTACCTGCAAGAAAAAGATGATGATAATGGTCATGGGGTAATTATTAGCCTAAAGAGCTGTATCTGAAAAAGTAGAGGTTGAATAGATTCATAGATGAGATGACAGATTTAGAAAATATGACAAAGAAACAGATTGAAGACAATTTAATGTTTAAGTGAGGTTAATACATGAAGATTGCCTTAATGTACCTATTGTCTCAGGGAGGTCCAAGAGCTCGTTGTGCTGTAAGTCAAGGTTGGTTATCTGTGTGCAGTTCCCAATCTCCTTCGGTAGGTGTTCTAACTGGTTATGGGCTACGTCCAAAGTAATAAGGTTACATAGCTCCCCTGCAAAAGAAGCAAATGGAGACCATTTTAGATGCTGGAGTCATTCCATTGGCTACCTATGCATTTGCCCCACTGTCACAGAAGCCCTTTGTTGTACAAAGACAAGACATAAAGCAAAGATAATTCAACATATGTGCGGTGTACAACAAGAATCAATCCTATAACTGTAGAAATTTAGCAACAACAGCATGGATTGAAGTACAAGGAAGTAAAGCAGACAAACATTTGGATAGTAAAATAAAGGAACGTTGTAGCAACAAGGATAAGATATTAGAGAGAAATATGAGCATTGGAGAACTTGGATCAAATTCAAGAACAAGCAAATTCTTGCGGTGTCTGGTCAGGCTGCCATTCACGTTTTATTCAGGAATATACTTTAAGCAAGTAGTTACAATAGGGCCGCCCATCTCCCATCACTAGCTCCCCCCCTTCTCACTCACCTATCTCTGCAGGCAGCTGTTTAATCTTGTTCTCCCGGATGCTGAGCATGGTGAGCTTGGACAGGTTGCGGATGTCCTTCTCCACAGCCGTGATGCGGTTGAAGCGCAGGTAGAGCGTGGTCAGCGACGTCACCCGGTACACGACGGCCGGGATCTCCCGCAGCTTGTTGTGCCGTAGGTCCAGCATCCGCAGCTTCTTCAGGGAGTCCAGCGAGTCGGGCAGGCTGGTCAGGGAGTTCTCGCTCAGGGCAAGGGTCACCAGGCTCAACAGGCAGCCCACCTCCGCAGGCAGACTCTGCAGCTTGTTGCTGTACAGGTAGAGTTCAGCCAACTGCGTCAGCTCCTTTATGGAGGTGGGCAGCATGTGAATGGAGCGCTTGGACAAGTCCAGCCTCATGGAGTTCTCCTCGCGACATTTGTTGAGCTCTTTGATCACCTCCGCGTTGCTCGACTTCTTGCGGGTACCGGGAGCCGGGTTGGGACGCTTTATAGTGTTGTCCACGGAGAAGGCGACAGCCGGCGGCGCGCCGCCGGTGTCCTTCTTTCCTTCTTTGGCATCTTTCCCTTTGGTCTTGGCCTCCTTGCCGCCGTCCTTGCCGAAGCTAGCCAAAGCCTTGGCCTCCTTTTCCCTTTCCTTCCCTGGTGGACCGCCTTTAGGGTCCTTCTCTTTCGAGTCTTTGTCTTTGCCTAAAGTACTACTCATGATGACGTTTTGGGGCACCCTGCAGAGTCGCTCATGGGAGTCTCTCTCCTCAGCTTTAATAAAAAATAAAAAATAAAAACAGCCAGGCGGGCTTTAGAGACGCATATGTTGATACATACCTGTATAAACCCACACATTCATTTGTATCATTTTAAGAACTTATCCAAAGGGTTTAATGTTGCCTTTTTGTTAAAATAACATGGGAGCAAGAATCCTTTGATGTATGACTGCGGCAACCATCGGCCACATGCTTGTTTTACCAGCACGCAATACCTGCGAACCTGAGTTCATGCCGCAAAGTTCATATAAGCAACCATCCTGTGGGCTTGCTGTAAAGGAAAAAAGAAAATACATTTTAGATCTCCAGCCTCATATTTACTATATTATACTATACTTTGTATTATTAAACCTGATAAATTATAATAGCTTTGCATATTAAGCTGAATCTACAATTTACAATGTTGTCTTTTAACAGACAGACAATAATCACACAGTTTGGTGAGTTTAGAGAGCCTTGTTCAAGCTGTGCCAATGAATGTCCCTAAGGACACATTGAACATATTAAGCATAACCTCTTAGCAACTGGCTCCAACATATAAAGGTGTTGTTGACATTACCGTAAGCCTATAGCCACGCCTAAATGCTCATTAACTCATCAAGCAGCACAGCAATCCCATTGACTGTCTTGAAATACATCCAGACAAAAAAAAAAGAACAAAAAAAAGGCATAAAATAGGTGTTTTAACAGGAGAAAAAGAAAAACAGTACATTTCTGTAAACTAGTCTCTGTTTAGTCTCTTTTGCACCTCGGTGTTAGTCTATGTAAAGCTCTCCAGCACTAGTAAAAGCTAAGCCGTGGCAGAAAGAGAGCCAGGCTTGGCTGAGGATCAGAGCTAGGTGAAAAGGTTAGGATTGCTGGGAATAATCTTTAGAACCGGCCTTCAAAGCACAGGCTCCCCACGACCCCAATAGCAACATGCTTTAAATAATAAAATACAGGACAGTAAACTATGTACATATAGGCTAGGTCTCCTACAATGTTGCTAAACCCCGTAAAATAAAAGAAACTGGATTTGGTAGAAGGTACTTGTTTTATTTGATAATAGCCAGGCCAGCTTAATCTCAAGGCCTATCTAAACTAAACTGTAGAGCCATCATTCCCTTTTAGGGCTACAATTGGCCAGCACTGGTACACTATCCTGTATAACAAAACTGTTCTTGAGGAGGAGTTGCACTACAGCTTTCCATTCAATTCAGGAAATATTTGTACATACTGTGTGTGTGTGTGTCTGTGTGTGTGTGTGTGTGTGTGGGGGGGGGAAAAAACATTTTTAGTAAAATGACAAGCTTAATAGCAGAGCTTTAACCTTAGATATCTACTGTACTAGTGTTTGTCCCATCCTATCCAAATTTGACTGACTCTAACATGTCATTTAAACATCCTGATTTGGGGCGGTTCTTTTAAAAGTGCCCAAGATTTGAGAAGACAATATTAACTGTAATATGCAAGTGATCAAAGAATCTTTCACTCAATTAAAAGCTCAAAATCAGGCAATCCTTCACTTATCACATTTTAACCTGAAAAACAAAAGGATCCATACTTGCATAGACTCATTAAATAAACATTGTACTTGCAGTTTAACGTCATGGGGTAAGAATGTGTACAAGCCAAGGCTGTACATTTGTTAAATAAACAACGCCTTTACTCCATGGAAGATTTACAGCACAAACGTAGTGCATCCATGTAAAGAGAGGGGACTGGAAGCTTACCATGTACACCACAACCATGTAAATGTGAGGACAGAAATATGGGCTCGTGCAAGAACCAGAGGGCCGTTCCTAAGTAACACGTGCTGGGGTTTTTATTAGTAATTAGGGATGTCCCGATCCGATATCAAACATCGGGACAGGAGCCGATTAAGGCATTTTTTAACTGATCGGGATCGGCAACCAAAGGCCCAATAAAGAGCCCGATCTATTTCCTTGTTTCTCCAATTTATGTTAGTTGCGCAGAGTATAACATTCCGTCACACGCTACAGTACGCCCGAGTAGCATAGCTTGAAACTACAAACTATCGAGATGTCCGCTGTGTGTGTTCTTTAAATTGGAAAATCAAAGCAGTCCAACAGCTACCTACAATGTGAAGTTTACTCAGACAAAGAAAGGACCGACGCAGATTTCACTGGCTAGAGCCTTGAAAATATGAGAGAAATTTAGTCGGGACAGCGATAAGGCGAGGAAAATAAATGCATCTCTTTTAAGCTACAAATCGGCGTATTTTCGTAACCGATTCAAGCGTTCAAATTCAGGAAAGGATAGTTCGCACTCATGTCTTCAGAGTGAAAAGTTATTTCATATGGATTTCATTCTATACAGCAGGTTACACGCTCTACATTATTTTTAACAGCAGAATTCATTAAAATACACACACAGGCCAAAGCCATATCACAAATATAGCTGGTTATTTTGTCATTATTGACGTTTTAATCAGGCTACTTGTCCATTAGTAGCCCTCTTTCACTTGCCCCGGACAAGCGTTAATGTCGATCCCTGGCACATCTTGTAGCTCAACTAATTGTCTTCGTACCCCTAATATCCTTATTAGGCAATGTTGCGGTGTCAGTTACACAAACTCAAAGCATTATTACATGCGGAATTCATCAATTTACGCAAGTAATTTAGGAGGATTTTCTCAAGTAACGTAAACGTAAGTAAAAATGAGACCATATAGAATGGTCCCCTATGGTCTAGCGGTGAGGATTCCTGGTTTTCACCCAGGCGGCCAGGGTTCGACTCCCGGTATGGGACCACTTGTTTAAGGGCTGTTTAAGGATAGTCTAGTGGTCTAGGTGTTTGTATCCCAGCAAGAAGGTCGCGGGTTTGAGCCCCAGAGATGGCCTACCGGTAAGCATCTTTGATGCCTAACCCCCATCTGCTGCATGTAATAGCATCATGTAAATGTAAGTCTAAATGACTTAATTGTAATTAGGAAAATAAATATAAGAGAAAGTTCTTACACAAAGTCCAATAAATCTTAATACTGTTGCATTGTTGTTGTTATTATTATTAGAATCATAAGCCAAAATAATGGAAAACTAACTTGCAAATGCGTACCATGAAAACATCAGACTATGCCATCAAAATCTAATGTAGCCCCATTGACAAAGCATATACACTAGATGTCAGATAGGTGGGTTTGAGAGCAGGCTGGCTCTGTGGTTATCAGATGGGAACCTTTCTAACCAGATATTTCATGCAGTTATGTGGCTCAAAAGTACATTCCACTAGCATCCTGGACCACACCCTTCTTTAGAAGCTGCTGCCCTCCTACTTACTTCAAGCTTTGTTTAATTTTTCCACACTGCTAAACGTACTAGTTTAACAACTGCATGCCAGCACTTCCATACTCACAGCTAACTACACATTAGGTAGCCTACATTACAAAAGCATGTGAACACTATGCTTGGCAAAGCAGACAGAACATGCACCATCTGCCACAGTGATCTACATATCCACATTTGTATTGGATTGGATTCAGCTGAAGAATATTAAATTGTCATTTAATTTACACTAGTTATTTGCATGAGTGTGTCTACATCGTACCAGTGTAGTGTTTGAGGTTTAGGAAATGAAAATAAATAAATAAATATGACAATTAAAAAAATACATAAAAGACATTTGTGCCCAATGACGTCAAAACAAAAACAGAACAAATTCTTAACGAATTATATTCTGTATGTAGGAATATTATGAAGCTTTCTGCTAACGTTACTACTAATACTTCTAGCTACTACATAACACTCCCCAAGATGTGGCTAGATTGTGCCTACGCATGCCAATGACAAATCCACAGAAAAAGATTATCGACAAAACGGTGCCAGTTCGGGGAAGTCAAGTCCCCAACTAATTGATTTACGTAAGACAGATGAAAACATTAGGAAGCCACGTCGGGACTGTGGGCATTGCAATGTTATGTGTGACGATAATGAAAGAATATAGTATGCTAAGCGCCTTTAACCTATCCTTAGCTAATGTGGGCTAGCTAATTGTCATAAGCTAAGCGACGTTAGCTCAACACGAATGTAGCCAAACCTACCCTCATATTGGATGTTTAAAATAAATATTTACTACACATGCCTTTTGGTATTCCCCTTCCACAAATACAGACGCTAATGCTACTATTGAAAGTAGCTAAAGAACTGACATCAAGCCAGCCAGGAAATGAAATAGCTAAATGTCAACACTGAGGCAGACGTCAGAATGCTAGGAAGCGTTCTTGCTAACGATAGCCAGTCAGCTAACTACACATTTGCAAGCAATCCTTTAAAGTTCAAGGAGTAACGGATACAGTTACATTAACATAATGTGTAAAATGAGTGGTTATGTATCTCTGTTGTGCTTCTAAAGCGGCTGTCAGAGGTTCCAGACTGTGATACATCTATTCACGGCCAGCCATTCTTGCCCTAGCGGTACCAAAGCGCTGAATTTGTACAGGCCCGAGCAGGGCAGCTGTCAGACGTGGAGCACCATCCCGACCACCGCGAGTCCAACCGTGGGGGGAAAGCTACTGCAGCCAGTCGTGCGCATTCAGCTACAGCGTCTACACTAGTACTGACACCCAAACAAGGACAGCCCCGTTCTATACGAATTGTATTAAAATGTACGAGTAGTGATTAAATCATCCATGAGAAAACCTACAAACACCGAAGTCCCATTTCAGCGCTTGCCGTACTGAATAACAGTGGGGGAAAAGAAAACATTCAGAAAACAGCGGCCATTCCGAAGCTGAACAAAAGAGTGCGTTCTCGCCCCGCAAAATGACATTGCCGCGTTCGATACTAAATGAAATGGTCGAGATAAGGAATGTCTACCACCTCGGAAACGAAACATAACAATGCTATGGACAAATACATTAACTAGTATGTGATAATATTGTGTTTTACCTCAGAGGTGTGACTCCGCCATCCTTTGCTTCCTTTCCTCTTTCCTACACTGCTGGTGCTCTGGTCCCCTCCCCTACCACCACATTGCGTCACTCGCACGCCTAACCAATGTATCACGAGACTTTCATGAAATATAATTAACTAATCTTTGTTAACAATATATAACGATCAGAAATCGGTCATTCTGATTTTTCATTAATGTCTGAGTATTTTGGGGAAGTCGTTGACCTTTGTCTTTGAACTTTAATTTATAATTATTTAGAGAATGAAAATAATAATTGGGATGTATCACAGATCAAACAAAAAATAGCTCACATTCATAATGAAGGTATTTTTACACTCTAGTAATAATAATAAGAACATGTTTAATGTTTAATTGAACATGTACCAGTAGCAAACTATACCATCATGGAACTGTAGTTAAAATGTTTTAAATGTCCCTATACATGCCATATACCAACACACAGACATCTATAGATTCCACGATATGCGTAAATCGTGTAGGTCTGTAAATATCTAGCCCCACTGCAAAAAATAAAAAATAAAATATGTTGTGTTGAAGTGAACTCGAGATATACCTCGTAACGCCTCTAGTAGGCAGTAGAACACAGTAGCTAAAGCACAGAAGGTCAGCTGATTTCTACGGAAGTGTTGGCTTGACAACGGTGTAATCTTTTTTTTCCCACATACCATCTAAAGGTGAGATAAACGTTTAGCAATGTTTTCATCAAGTATTTTGCAGAAGCCAGAAAAGTACATTATTTACTTTACTATTAAGCCTGTAACATCATATTGGGAACAAGTAAAACGTTAGTCGATACGTTTCCGTCTTGTTGAATGTCATTGTCCCCGATTTCATTCGGTAACGTTATACACATTTATTCAAATCACAAGTTAGGCCTGCCGTTATTTAGTAGATATGTTGCTCAAAGATTCAGTTATACTTGGAAATGAACACAGGGTCTCTCAGCTGGGGGACGACCTTCCAGACCCCTATACTGTGTAGAATAAGCCCATAACTTCTCATCGTACACGTATTGGTCTCATTTACAAAACAATATTTGCCATATGGCGCAACAGCTACAAATGATAGGACATTGTTGTTGTGTTCTCGTAGGTTCTGATGTCACACTAGTAGTGTAATATGCATAAAGATGTCACGATCACAGTTCTTAGTGTTTATTGAATGTCAGTGGTGTTTGTTGTTTTCCAGATCACAACTAAGATCATATGATCTTAGTTAGATCAGCTAATATCATATAATCTCAGTTGTTGTGAGTATAATAGCCTATATCATAGAGTAAGACCATTTAATGAGGCGTTTAACATCCAGTAAAATAAAATATTGTAATTTAAATGGGGCAGCACAACTCCTTTTTCATTCAATATCATAATCCCGCCATCTTAATCCCGAATCTTGCCTTTTAGGTTTCTATCTATATAATATATTTACTTGATCTATTACTTAAA
>JAODLI010000001.1:4062279-4111290 GCA_027575585.1 Percopsis omiscomaycus | reverse complement strand
AGACAGACAGACAGACAGACAGATAGATAGATAGATAGATAGATAGATAGATAGATAGATAGATAGATAGATAGATAAATGTGTCATGTGACATGAACTACAAACAACACGTCCTAAAGAAAGGGATCACAACAACTAAGGAAAACCCAAGCCACATTGTTTATGACATATGTTGTCATTTACAATGACGCAATACAACAACAGGTGGTGTCTACTGGTGGTGCGATCTGGCCCAGCCATGGCATCACTAGAACCCACAATCCCAGACAACGACAGCATAAACACACACAGCCGCAACCAGACGTAAGCACTAGACAACAAGAGGTGACTATAAAATAAACTTTCGTTAACTTTGACAGCTAGAGGGATTTCCCTTTCCTATAGTGTCCTTCACACCTTGGTGGTATGGAGGAAGAGGGGGCTAAAAGAAAGTAATATAGAAACACCAGCTGGGAGAACAAGGCTTGATAAAAACAATAAAAGAAGAGGAACAAGGATGATTAGGGAGGTGTAAACCATGGCTCACCAAATGCCTTTACGTGCTGTTTCTCAGGTCTTAAACCTGTTGCAGCTGCACCACCATTCATCATAAAGTAGACAGCGCTATCTGCGCTATCAATAACGACAGTTTTTACATTTCAATAAAATGCATGTTACTAAATAGCTGCGTGCTTTATGTGTTTTGGCTACTCTATGAGGCTATAGCATTTAAATATAAGGAAAAATGGCCCGCACGCCACAGACTTTCTTGAAATGACAGTTTTTCAAGATTTGTGGTGGGCAGGCTGTTGTTTTGTGCCCACGCATAAATATCTATTTAAGTATAACTGTGGCATGTTTACTAATACTGTATTTGTATTTTGTAATGTGTTTAAAGTACCAGCGGTACTTCTAAACCATTGTCAGTGCCAGACATTTCAGACAAACGTGTTGGGAAGTGGTGGATCTACTTGAGAACTTAGCCCACACTATTTGAAGTTCTTGATTTGTTTACAAAGGCTTGGTGAGGTAGGCCAGTAGTTTCTTTTAAATTCAACAGTTGCTCACAGGAATTATATTAAAGACGGCAGAGAGCTGAAACATTGGATTTTCTATAGTAGTATGACCAGGAGAGCGAGAGAGCTGGTGTTCGTATGACAAGAGGAGAACTTAAGAACTTAAGACTGCAACGTGCATCCTGTAATAGTATCGCGGTCTCCGACAGGTGTTGAGACGCAGTCAGATAACATCAGACCTCTGACTTAACGAACACAAAGGTCCTCATTCACAAGGGTCAATTTGTATTAACAGCGTGTTGTTATTTGTTGAGTGGATTTCGCGCCATCCACCATTGCTAAATAAAAATGGTAGCATTTTATAAAACAGACTGCAATAATAATAATAATTCATCATAAACCTTTACAAACTGGATGCAATTAAAAAATATATATATACAGTATATATATATAAAAAGGAAGGATTTTGTTTGTTGATTTATCAAATTCATACAGGTATATAAAACAATTTTCGGAGTAGAACATTGTGATGGCTCTAGACAGAAGGAGGAACATCGCCGCTTTCTCAGTAACATTCATACATTCAATAGGCTACTGGTCAGTAACTGTTCCAAAACTTCTCCCCCAGATACCTGTATATATTGTAAGGGTTTCAAGTTGGGGTAAATCTAGCTATTCTATAAGTACCATACTGTATGCTGGCAAATCCAATTACTGTACATTGTTGCATTACTACTGTGATTTTGATGTACACTATTTGTAATGCAAGTATAGCCTATAACTGTAACTGTTATTTTTCATTCCACAGTTTTATAAAGTATCTTTTGCCGTTTGTAATCACGATAAATGTACATTGCTGAAAGTAGTAGTGAATTAATAGACCTTTGCAGGATAATACCCTCCATCATCTAAAGACTGCTCACTGAACTACACAAAACAGTAAAACATACCAAATGTGGAGCTACATATGCTAATTGTTCTAAAATAGAAGCAGAGGATTGCAAAGCCATAAAAGGGCACCTCTAACCTTTCACTTTACACCTCAGCAAGCAACCAAACAGCATAGCACCCAACTAGCACACATACACATATAATTATGTGTACTCTTTTCCCAGCCTAAATCCATAAATAGATAGATCAAATTGCCAGGTAAAGCAGCATTGAGTAAATGACACATTCACTGAAGTCAACATTCACAGAGCTACATTGTGAAGGTTTGAAACCAAGCGGTGAAGTGAAATCATACTCAGTCCACACCAGTGTCGTCTAATTCGGATAAAAAGGAAAAATAAAAGATAATATAACAAATCTCACCAAATGTAGAATACTGCGAGGAAAAGTCATCATAGAATATAGAATTATAACTAGAATTATAGGCGCAGGGTTATTTCAGTGGAGATAGTTTTCCTAACCACGTCATGGTTAAATTGAAAGATGTGTCAGAACCCTGTTGAGGTACAGCTAAATGATAAGAAAAACCTTAACATCACCATCACAGAAAGAGGTCTGATTTAGTACTACTCTAGTACTATTTCTTTATAGACAGTACATAAGAAATTCCAATTCACTGTAGATAACATATTGTATGTTTAGTTGTGCTAAAATAATGTAAATAATCAAAAACTGCTCTGTTTTACACTTTTATTACATACAGAGTTGAAACCACATTTACTACTTTATATATTTATTTCTAATTTATTGAAACAACTAATATTAATGTAGGTAACAAAATGAAATTATACTAAGATACTAATTTAAATACTACAAAACTGCATTTGTTTTTAGGATTACATATACGATTCAAACACATCATTTGACTAAATTCATATGTTCACACATATACCACTTCGGGATAGATTCTGAATATAATTCTGAATCTGATGATTAATGTAACCATAAACCATATATGACAATATTTTAGTTTTAGGAACATTTAAAATGTTAATGTATAATGTTAACGTCAATATTAACATTATATGAATTTATACTTTTTATAGTCTATGTCTTCATGTGTGTGTTTCATGTTTATTTCTTATTTAGATATTTGTTTTACATAAAGCCGTTATATGTTATGGTAATATGTTAACGTGGTTGACGCAGAGACTTTTTCGACATGATTTAAGAATTACTATGAGCATATATTTACATTAACAAAGAGACATATATCAAAATTGGAAAGGTTAAGGTAAAGTGTATTGACCGGCTTTAGACCGACCATAGAATTGCCGATTTTTAATTAAAAAGGACACAAGAGACAATTTAAAGTGACTCATTGTGCAAATAATGTGAAATTGTGAATATAAAAAAAAAAATTCAATACTAACCTAATAATACACGAATAGATCAATACATTTTATAGTTATGATAATTAAAATATAAACACATCTAACTCAATTTAGTTCACCAATACTCCTCAAAGTATTTTAGTTTATATTTCAACCAGTGAACAGCACATCATTGATGAAATGGCTTGTTTTTCTTGGGTAATCTACAGTATATAACTATTAACACTTGGGAAAGACTAGAAGGCATCCGCAAAATCAGATGTGGGCTGGGAACACAGCACTTTTTGACAGCGGAAAATATTCCAACAGCGGAAGACATTTATTTCCACTCACAGGGCTTGCCAATACACTTATGAATGAATAAATAAATAAACAAACGAAAAATATCATCACCCAAATCCACTTGAAATAGGGACTTTTCATACAGCCAGTTTTGCATGCCAGTCTCTTAGCGCGCGCGCGCGCATGTGGATAAACTTTGACTTTTCCTACCTTTGCATAAATTCCCCGGGTCCCCCACCTTGTCCTTTCCCTGGCATTTTCCCTCGTTCCTGGACATTCTTCATACTTTCAATGTAGGTCTGCATGCCACTCCTCTGATCCCAGGCCTGCTGCATGGCAAAACAAACTTCTTGGTACCACCTGCAGCCCCCCCACCCCCAGGGGGAAAAAAAAAGAAGGGGGAAAAAAACCAACCCCACCACTAAATCAAAGACAGCGAATTTTGGTGAGGGAACTTTTCTCTCGCACTCTCTTCCTCCCTCACTCCCCCTGCTGCTACAGACGGGGGGGACAGCGGGGGGCAGGGAAGCCGGCAGCCGATCACTTTGGCAGTGGCTTTGCCTCTCCGCAGAGCCCTGATGGACAGCAGCAGTCCCCTTGCTCCCCGGCTGTTAGTCCTTTTAGCACACGCTACACCCGTCACAGCCCCTCTGAGTACGCTGAGGGTAGTGAGCAGGACCACAGACAACAAAGCAGACCTCTTCAAAGGGAAAACAGAAGGTTGAGTGAAGCTGTAGAGGAAGTGACTGCAGAGAGGGGGGGGGGTTCAAGTTGAAAGGCGCTGACGGACCAATTGGGAGACCCCTGCCTGGGACAAGTCCACGCGACGATAGGGACGAGAGTCCCAACGGCCGCTGCTGATTATCACCTCTAGGGTGAACAAATGCACGCCCGCACGCCCGCACGCATGCCCGCGGACACATGGGGCTGAGCAAACACATACACACACCCTCTCTCAGCCTGGCTGGTGAAGAGGAGCTTCTGGTGTTCTGGGAATGCCATCCGTCACTCACTAGGTGTCGAGATCAATTTAGGTGCTGCCGAAACAGACGGTCCAGCCCACAGTCCACGGGACTCCGTGTCAGATTATTCACATTTTGTGGCCTGGCTGTCTGGGGTTTCACATCTGTCAGGCAAAAGCTGGGAACTAAATCACCACCGAGGGAACAACAGTACAGATGGGCCCCTTAGCCCAAGGGAGAGAGCCATGGAAGTGGCTGTTGGCTGGTCAGAGGTTCCTATAAACTACTGCTTGCTGCTTTCTGCTCAACTGGCATTGCAGGAAATGACAAAGATGAGTGGTGTGTTTAAAGGAATGGAAGAGAAGGTCGCTAATTCATTATTGTTCCCCCCCCCCCCCCTTTTCTACACTATAACATTTTTCACTCCCTCCTCTCAGAGAAGCACATACGTCAGAAAGCTAACATGGGTGTTTTCCTACTAACTACAGGATCAACAACTAAACCATTGTATTACAGTGGCCGTTGTGCTGGATAGGAGGAATTCTCTCCATCTTCACGTCATCTGTCCTGATGATGAATGGCAAAGTGGAAAAAACATCTGACAAATTCCTTTGTTGGCAAATCCCAAGAAACTTTCACTGTGAGAGAGGGAGAGAGAGAGAGGGAGGGAGAGAGAGAGAGAGAGAGAGAGAGAGAGAGTAAGGGGGGCGTGTGTATGTGTGACAAACTCTGCATAACAATCCCCCCCCTATTTATTTTTGGCTCTGTGAGAAAACAGATACCACTGTACTATGAAGTGGCTTATAAGGGTGAGTGGCAGGATGTCTCAAGCATCGCGGTAAGAGGGACAAAAAGCAGCGAAGTGGCCTGCGAATCAGCCACAAGATAGCCTTCCAGCAGCTGTCTCTTCCCGTTGCAGTGGTGCCGGTGAAACAGAGTCACGGTATATTTAGATCATGCTAATAGTCCTGTCACAAAGTTCTTTACAGAGGACAATACACCAAAACAACAATTGTAACAAGATAAAGTCCAGAGAAACCAATTGCAGCTTTGAGATAAGGGCCCAGAAACAGTGCGTGTGCGTGTTTGTGCGGTCCTGGCCCTGGGCCTTGTGGGTTTGAGGGCACAATATAACACCGTGGTGTGTAGTCAATATGAGTATACGTGGGGAGAATGTGGGTTTCAAGTGTTACAGATGTTTTGGGACAAGCAGTGGGCTTATCCTTCGTGCCAATCTCAATGAATAGAAAATAAAATGGCAACAAAACTGTTGTATTAAAACTGTATTAATGTAGTGAAACCCAGGCAACCAGTTGGCAGTTGCTGAATTGCGGTAAGTAATACAGTGTTAAGAAAAGCAACTCTATGTACAGGCGATCATTTTCCAGAAAACACTCCCAATGCAGCTGGGAATGTCATTCCAGAGTAGGGCATTCCCAAAAGGGGGAATGTTTATTCAGCAGAGTATTTAAACTCACGTGTGAAGTCATTAAGTGGGCTTAGAGAGATAATTAAAGCCATTCTAATATTCTACCTTTAACCTCATTAGGTGAAGACCTCCGTGTTGTGAACTGAGCATGCCCTGTATAGGGCATGCACACACACACATACAGTACACAGCAAAGGTCAAATGTGGGTGTTTTAAAACGGCTCTCTTACTGAACCAAGCGTGCATTCACACACACACACACACACACACACACACACACACTGTCACAAATGCCATTATTCACTGGCCTTTGCCGTAGGATATCGGTTCTCTCAGTCCTGCTGTTGCTAAGATAGACTGAAGAGACCAGCCGTCAGCATTTGGCCAAGGATTTAGAGAACGTATGACCTCATAAAACAAGCTTAAAAAAAGAATGAGGCACCGGCGATCACCGACAACAACGGCCCGTAAATGCCATTGTCCAGTAGGGGCCAGCAGTTGCATTTTTATTTGCTGAACTAAAATTACACTGTGACACACAACCATGCCATGGTACCCAGAATCGCTGTCGCCCTTTCCTCTAATGTTACAGAGTTTAAGGAGGACTAGCAGCAACATGGATCACATAAATAGTTCAAATACGAAGACAGTTTGTTAACAGCCGAGAACGTTTCATAGACCAGACCATTAACTGAGTGACTGTTTTAAGATGCACTGTTTTGGGCTAATTGTTTTCATGAAGCACAACTACAACAAACATGCTTTAACTAGCAAGCAGAGTTTGTTCAAACTAGGCCTCGAACTATAAAAATGTGTTTTAATACTTACTAACTGAACTGCAAAAATATAAAGAATGGGAGAACAAAGGATACACCAAACTGGAGGCAGAGAACTCATCTTTTCAGCCATCATTTCATTCCAGCATTTAGATCTAAGAGCTGTTTATAAAGCACAACTTTACTGGGATCAAACCCAGGTATTGGGGACAGTTTGGCAGCTGGTGGTCATGCTTGGCTCCACAGGGTCTGAGCTATGGGCCTGAGCCTCTTCACCCAGCTTCCTGCAAGGCTTCAGCTACTCAGGTCTGACGGACTTAAAGCCTGCCAAGATGGCTGCATGCAACTCTTTCACCACTCCCAGGCACAGGCTCCAGGAATGCCAACACCTTTGCCGTGAGAGACAAACCAGAATCATATACCACTGATAGGAGAAGAGGGGAAGGAAGAGAAAAACAGCCTGTTGACACAAGCAGAATGAACGTCAAAGGGATTGGTGGGATTCACAGACTAGCAGATGAAACAGGCTGATGAATGGACAGGTCTGAGGAGGCTCACACTTCAGCTAGGGCTGCATGATTATGGCCAAAATTATAATCACGATTATTTGTGATCAATATTGAGATCACGATTATTTATCACGATTATTCATCACGATTATTCATTGATTTTAAGGACAAAAATATTTGTATTGCACTTTCACATTTAAATGAACAGACCACTGCTTTCACTTCCATGTTGTGCTACATTCCTGCTAATGTACAAATCTTTGCATAAATATATGACTGGTCCTTACAGTGCATCATCTCCTAGAAGCAAAATATAAATAAAATTGTACCCAAAATATAGGCAACCTAAAATTAAATAGCAACATCGCTGTTATGGATGTCTGAGTTTTCTATGAGCAGAGCGCGCATTTTAAATGTCAAGATTGCAGACAATCATGTTCATTTAATTGTGGGAAGCAAAACTTTTGATCGAGATCAATATTCGATTAATTGTGCAGCCCTAACTTCAGCAGACGAGGCAGATGGGCTATCATGAAGTGCAAGGACAGTCTGTTAACCTTCTCGCCCTCCTGCAGTTAACAACCACCTGTTGGACAACAAATTACCCTGTTGACTGTAAGAGCTGGACAGGACAGGTTTATGTCCCGTTTTTATGATAAGGAGCTTGATTATGAGGCTGGTATTATCTGTTCATTACAGTGTTCCATTTTTTCATTCTGGAACAGCAGAGAACAGCTAGGGTGTTTATTGTCTGAGAATGGAGAGGAGTAAGTGGGTGGATTAGGTGTTGGGGGTAACAGAATATGGGTTGACTGACAGATGGATGGTAACAGGGGGAAGGAGAGGAGTTGAAGGTGAAGTGAAGTGAAAGACAGACAGACAGGCCGAGATACTTTATTGATTGGGGGGCTGTTGAGAGGAAAGGAGCGAAGTGGAGAGTCAGGCAGAAAATGAGATCGGTAGGAGACAGGGTTGGGAATGCAGGGAGGCAACAGACCAAGCCCGGGTTTCTATCAGCTGACTAGGAGATAGCATTAGCATTTGGTGTTGGTTATGTCTAGCAAGTCATGTCATAGGCTCCCTGTGGGCAGTCTAGCGTTCCACTTTCACTTGAGTTGGCAACTACTTTGTGAGTGACTTGTGACTTAGTTAGTCTGAATCAGGTCAATTTAAGATATACATGACGTTATTTATAGTACCAAGATTGTGACAACCCATAATAAGTTGCAAAAGATATAGACTACTAAAATATGGCTCAGCCCTCACTAGAATAGACTATATAACATGTTACGAACGCTCATAATTCTATTGCTGTAAATTCACAGCAGGCTATAGGCCCCGCCTACTGTATAAGTGTATAGGTTTGGGAGAACACTAAAGGAGACAGTGGCCGAGATGTCTACAGTGACTACAGCCTGTACCCATAAGAAGACGTTATTGCGGCTACAGCCACCTTCAAGATGACACAGCTACCAGCAGCCAAGTTAGGCCTATTTGCCTTTCCTACCTACTACACTTTTAAAACCTGTTATTATACATATTCTGGAATGGAAAAAATCTGATGTTTTGA
Source organism: Percopsis omiscomaycus (assembly GCA_027575585.1). Taxonomy (NCBI): domain Eukaryota; kingdom Metazoa; phylum Chordata; class Actinopteri; order Percopsiformes; family Percopsidae; genus Percopsis; species Percopsis omiscomaycus. The sequence goes on along the minus strand of JAODLI010000001.1, from coordinate 4,102,482 downwards.
AGGTCTTCAAAAGTGCAGTACAAGAACGGTATGACTCACATGCGAGTTGTCCGACAGGGGAGTCACAACCTTTCCAATGAAAGGTGATGTCAAATCAAAATGAAAGCTATTTGGGACGGGATCACAATGGCAGCGCTCTCTCTGGCCGACTGAAATACAATATAGGCATTCATTGATTTGAAAACAAAATGTAGCCCAGGCGTAAAGGCCGAACAATGCACGACAGCTTGTAAACTCCCTGGCACTGTTGCCTGCAGCTAATTTAAACAACTGCATTTTGTACGTTCAAAATAATATAACCAACTAAATCGATTTTGACAACACATGTAGGCTACAGGTATGGTACTCAATACTGACTTTGTTAAAAACCCCGTATTATTCTTGCTGCAATTACTTTGTGAAAATCCACTTTGGGACATTGGGTTTAACACGCAATGTTGGCCTACGCCTGCAGGAGGAAAGAACAATAATGTAGGCTACTATATACGACAACACAATGCAACTAACTTAAAATATGGCTAGGCCAAAATAAGTTACCAGATATATAGATTTACTTCATCATCTTGTACCCGCCACGACGTTGACGAGCTCACCTTCATTCAAGAGAGGGGGGGAATAATGAAAGTGCGCCTCCTAGCTTTCAAACAAGTTTCTCAAAGGAAGAAAGGGTCAAAGTTCATTTTTTTTAAATTCCAATTACTTTATTTCCTTTCCTAAATGCATAACAAGGAGCAAGAAAAAAAAAAGAAAAGAAAAAAAAACGTACAACAAAGTTTAAAAAAGCAGTGTAAAACTAAGTCCGATCCATTATGAAGACGTTCATTCCAAACGTATCAGATACAGACTACATGTCCTTACGTCAATTTCTAAATAGCCTAATTAAGGCCTTTCGTTTGGTTTGTATGTACATTTTAAATGCCGATACATTGTTAGACTATTTTGATTATGTTTCGAATATGAATAGTGTTTTGGAATGGACTCTTCAAATGGCTGGAACAGAATACAGGGCAAAGAGACAAGTTAACATTGTATTATAAGTACAAAAAGTTATACATACAAAAACCACTAAGAGAACACACTCTGATGGAGTTTAATTTCAGGGGTAACTTTAATAATAGCCCCTCACCCTTAGCCATCGTTAAATTTTTACTGTACAAACAATATTTATGAGCCATACACAAAAGTAAGGGACAACATTAGAAATTCAACTGCAAAAGTAATGAAACAGGGCATCATGAACAGGACTGAAAGACTTTCTGGCACTTAGTTTCAAATTACAAACCTAAATTCTGTTATAGTACTAATAGTAATTAAAAAAGATTAAATTCAATTGCTTTTATAAGACAAGGGAATGGTTTCAGTGCTGGAGATGTACACATCTCGGTCTTTTCAGTTATATAGACATGTTAGCAATGAGAAGGGGCTAAAAATGAGAACGATACACGTCTGTTCCTGGCTTCCACTAAAATCAATATATATACTACTTGTATATTTATAAAACTGACGTGTCATTTGGCCACGTCTGTTGTCCAAACACTGAAGAACTGTAACATGAATAACTTCTGCAATGCTACCAGCAATACAAGACAAACTCTAGCAAGTTGGCTGTACCCAGCCAAGTTCTGAAAGGGTCCAGGCCAGCTGTATGACGGAGCGCCTCAGATGGTCAACTGAATGACTGAATTCTTTATTTGTGGTGGGTGTGGAAGGCTCAGAGCTACACAGCGCCCTCTAGAGGTGTGCCAAGACACAGGCTGAGGGAAAGCGGCTCTCTATTAACCATGGGTGGTGTCGTCCTCCACAAAGTCTTTGGCCTGCTCTGCTGAAATCACATCAATGTGACTCACCTGAAAACACACAGTTATGTATTGACAAATCAATGTCCCTTCAGCTATTAAATATTACATTTCATCATAAATGTCAGCGGTAAACAAAAAAGAGCTAGTAATGGACTAATAAATCAACAGAAAATGGTGAAATTAAACTGATCAAGGGAGGTGAATGTACATGTCAGTCTGAGTAAGTCAGAGAGTAGCTGGCAGACTGACAACCATCAGACGAGAACAAAAGCCATACAGGTCAGAGGCCCTGCCGGGTGTGGTTTCAGGATCTTGCTCAAACTCTGACTTAATGCTGCCCAGGAATAGACTGAACATCATGTTTTTCCTAGGGACTCACCTTGTTTCTGAACTTGACACCATAGAACTTGTCGGCCGACTCCAGCAGCTCGGGCCTGAACGTGGTGGTGATGAACTGGGCGTGGCCTGCCAGCTCCACAATCATGTCTGAAATGGAGACAACAGGATTACAATGCATCTAGTGACAATGAGTTAGTCAACAGTTTCTTCGGCAGGCTAAAACATGGATGGGAGAGGGTCTGCAGGATATCGATGTTTAACTGCTGGTGTGTACGTTGCATTAGCGTAGCTCAAAACACCCTGTAACATGGACTAACTGAACACTTTCTGTTCTGCATAGTACATAGTTTCATAGCTCTCCAGGCGCCTATCAAACAGCCTAATGGGTGTAACGTCCTTAAAGCTTTGCATCATTCTGTTCCATGGCAGCACTGCAGGTTACCCGAGACCGCCTTCCTGTGCTGTGCATCCAGCGCCTGGTCGATCTCATCAAACAGGTAGAAGGGGGCGGGGTCACACTTCTGGATAGCAAAGATGAGAGCCAACGCCACTAGGGACTTCTGACCTCCAGACAGCTGCTGCATCTCCCTCATCTCTCCCTGTTTCCCTGTGAACGACACCTGCACGCCCCAGCCCAGATGGAGGGAGGGCAGAGAGGGATGAAGACATTGTAAGGATGGAGGAGAGGAAGGCTCTCTGCTAGAGGATGAAGCAGTTCATCTGAAAAGCATGAACGCAAGGTACCTACAGCAATACAGCCATCTCAGTGAATAACAGCTGCTTTTTAGGTGATTTCAAGACTAATTTCCTTGGTTCTGCTTTGTGGGGACAGAAGGTCCAAAGTATTTTAAGCTTCCAAAAAAATAAAATAAATAACATTAAAATCCAAACTGAAGGTCAGAAATATGAATCCCTGGTTAAAACACAAACTTCCATGGCCAATTAGATACACTGTAAGAAAACTGTATTAAATTGTGATAGGTTGCTAGTGAAACAGCAACACATGGTAGTGCCAGCCAATCTAATCCGTTTGTTTGAGGGATTTAAATTCATTACAATTAGGTAATTTAGCAGACGCTTTTATCCATAGTGACTTACAACTACATGCTGCTATTACATGGAGCAGATAAGGGTTAGGCATCTTGCTCAAGGATGCTTACAGGTAGGCTGACTCTGGTGCTCGAACCCACGACCTTCCGGCTGGGAGTCCAACACCTAGACCATTAGATTACCCTGCCCCTCAACTAAGACAAATTCCCTTGTATACCATGACTCACACAAAAATAATTTAGTAATATGATCCCCATCGGCTTCTGGGGGTAACGGAGCTGTGTTAAGCAACGCCAAAACGTACCCTGATGCCGACTCCAGTGAACTGATCCACAGAGGGAACGCTACTTTGTGACCCAGACCCCCTCTCGCTGTCAGCGCCTCCCTCACTCTCATCCTGAGACTGGTTTCCTTCGGTGTCTCCTTTCTTCATCACCAGGGTGGCCTTGCCTCCCGGCACCAGTTTCTGAAACACCTCGCTGAAGTTCTTTGACACCTGGAGAAAGACGCACACATTAGATGAAAGAGAAGTACACAATCCAAGCTATTTGAATGATGCCAGTCTACATCTGAGAAATCACTTAAGCACAATAAACAACATACTGCATAATGTACTACCAACATAATGTACTACTTGCCTATTAGTTAAGGCTGCCTTTAATTAGCATGGTTACTGGTGGTTGAAGCATAGTTAGCCATGGGGAATATAAACTGGATTATAAAGTCATTTAATTTATCTGAAGCCCTATTTCTGTTCTTCAAGATCAATAGTGTTATCCTATGAAATATCAGCAGTTGTCAATATGGGAAACCATGAAAGTTTCAGGATTCAACTAGATTGTGGTCCAGGTTTAGGGTTGTTGCTGTGACAGTTTTACACTGGTATCTGTAATATCTGTCATATAGCTCTGGAAGGGACTGAGGAAGGTGCAGCTTGCCTGCTTGAAGGTGAGCTGGATAGCCTCGTATTTGCGCAGCTCCAGGACATTCATTAGCTCCATGATGGAGTTGTAGCCTCGATCCAGCTCATTCTGTCGCTTGATAAGCTTCTCCTTCTGCTCAGAGAAGTTGACAAACTGGTCCAAGGCCTTCTTGTTGACGTGGCTGTACTTCTTCAGCTCCGTGTTGCACTGCTCCAGTTTACGGAACAACTGCAAGAAAAATGAAATTGAGCTTATACACTGAGGCACCGCTCAAGAACATTTGTTAGAAGAATGGACTTTGTTTCATCATATTTACAGTGGTTAAGCACATCAATTTCTTCATTTCTATGCATGTGGCCAGCTCTGCTTTCACCATTTTTTCCACATTCCAGGTTTTTATGACTGTACGAAGCCTGCTAATAGTAAGGACAGACGTTTTTGGATAGGTGACAGACGAATTCTGAAGAAATTCTGAAAGACGAATTCTGAAGAGATTCTGACAAATACAGTCAGAGATCCTTCAAGCCAAGCATAATAAATTGCTTGTTATATTCTATTCATATCTAGAAAGGACACGACCGGGTTAAATAAAAACTGATGTGGCTCCAATGAGACACACTGTATCAAAACACTTGAAGACAAATTTATCATTGTGACTCAGTAATGACTGTTGCCAACATGTGTAAGTGGTGTTATTTCGCCCTCTCATCTACCTCTACAATCAATGGCCCCATCTCGCCAAGTAAGCCGTGTCCTACAGGGAAAGGCTGAACTATGTGGAGTGTTTATGAGAAAGCTCTGGGCTATTTTCAGCGTTGTCAAGGATAGAAAGATGCCACAATCTCAGAAACGCATGCCAACTCAGATTCAAGAGCACTTCTGAAAGCTGCAGCAGGTTCATTTGCCATGCGGTCTGATGGCAGCAGACTCAGAGATCAGAGATGGAGCACAAGCCAGTGTCTGAGTCACTGCTGTGTGGGTGGGATGTGGCTGCCTGAGAACATATCCCTGAGAGTATGAACATATGTGTATGTGTTCATGTGTCTCAGCTCAGCGATAGACATGACCACTGGCTGCCATTTTTAAAAAATATATCCACTTTGGCGTGGGTTTCACTGTTCGATTACACACTGTTATACACTGACAAATGTAGAATCAGAAATACGTTTAACTATGCTAGGAGACAAAGTCATTGGCTTAGAGGTCACCGGCATTTGACTTGTGGAGTGTACCTGTTTGAGTGTGAGGGTCTGGTACTTCTCAAAGGCTTCCTGGGGCAGCGAGCCGAGCTCTCTGATCTTCTTCATGCACTCCTCTTTCTTCTTGAGCAGCATGCCCTGCCGGTTGGTCATCTTTTCCAGCTCCTTGGTGTCGTGGTTGATGGCATCGTTCTGCTCCTTCTCTATGTTCTTCCAGCGGTCCATGTTCTTCAGATGGTCCTTTATCTCCAACTCCGTCTTGTCAACCATCAGGTCCAGATCTGGGTAGGTGGGGCCATGTAAATGATGATTAAATGGAAAAGAAAAGAAAGGTTAATAAACCAATTAATAAATCATTGGCTGCCACATTGACACTTGTATATGCCGGTTCCTCTAGCTTTACTTCACACACACAGTCAAATTACAAAACGATTTAAAAATGTCTGCAGTGAATTACCGGGCACAATTATACAGTAGCCATTTTGAGAACCTGCCAGCCTTATGAGTCATAGTGCCACTTGATTAGACAACTATGGAACACAGTTATAATTAGGAGACGAGTGGAGGAGAATATTATATCTCATTATATAAGATGAGTCAAATCTGCAATCAATTCTGACCATCTGCAGGTACTAGCACCTTAATGATGTCAGTTCTGCATTCCTCTGAGTCTCAGAATTTATTTTCACAACATAAGTCAGCTCACTTGGTTGTGCATTTCTAAAGCAGTCTGATTTTTAGATCCGACAAAGATCCTTCAATATTTAAGGAGGAAAAGAGCAAAGATAAAAAGGTGTACGACTGACTAGCCCCACCCAGATCTTGATCAAAGTCTTAAACTGGCAACAACAGGCTCATGAACCAGCTTACCCGACCTTATTTTTAGGCTGCCACTCTTTATGTGCTTACCTTCTGATCGGGCCAGGGTTTCTTTGACCCGTTTATTGATGCCGTCCAGCTCAGACGTGGTTGCTGTGAGCACCGTGCCTCCCTCTGTCTCTCGCAGCTCATTCAGCTCCTGGAGCACACACACACACACACACACACACACACACACACATAACATTGAGAAACAAGAAGAAATGCAGGTACGGCCAGGCTATGACCTTTTTTTATTTGTCTAACCAAATTAATAATTTTCTATACAAGCAATTATACAGTATACATGGATAAATACCACCATGTATATTGATGGATAATCATTATTAGATCGGCTTCTTAAAGTCCCTTCTTAAAACATACTTTTATAGAAGAGCCTTTCTTAATTTTATTTGATTTTATCCTATTATATATACAGTATATAGTTTTAAATTTTATTTTGAACGTGTATTTTATTTTGTGTGTCTTTTTGTCTTTACACTTGTTAAAGCACTTTGTAACTTGTGTTTGAAAAGTGCTCTACAAATAAAGATTATTATTATTATTTTCTCAAGTGAACCATTTTCAGTACTGCTAAGGAAATGAGAACCTATAGTTGTAAGCCTCTTCCAGCATTCCGGGCCGTCGTAGGGGAGTAAATGATTTACATCTGTAAATGCTTCCTGGAAGAGCACGCCATACCTGCTCCACTTGGTCCAGGCGCTTCCGTAGGTTCTCGTTGAGGTAGGTCTCCACCCTGGTCATGATGCCCTCCAGCTTAATCCTCTCATTCAGCAGCTGCCTGTTATCCTGCGTGGACACGTGGACAGACGCAGTGCCACATTAGCTAGTTTCAAACCACCACAAGTTACAATTACAAATCATTTACCAGACAGACCATTTGTAATCCAGAAATCACACACACAGGGTACAATTACAAATATTATCGTTTCCTCATTAGTCTCCACGTTTCTGTGATGCATCTGAAATGATTGATCAAGTTGGCTTGATCCTTATAATGGGTACAAATTCTTCCACCGGGTCACATTTGCAAAGGGAAGGGCACTGTTGGGCCTGCCTCAGTCGTTGCTCCTGCCGCACAGATAAAAGGCTGTGCACGACTGCATGGTGGTTGCATAACGCTAACACAGCCAGATGCTTTATGAAGGTGGTAATTTGTAGCAGCTGGGAGTGGGAACGAACAGTGATATCAAACACACACACACACACACACACACTACCCTGGTTCTCACCTTTAGGAGTATTCTAATTAGAGGTAGGCAAGACAATATTAGATGAGGGTAGGGAGCAGGTGCACTATAAAGATTCCCTCCACACACACATTTTAAACATGAAACACATTCTATATTGAATGCGTTTTTCCCACCCACGTGTTTTCCATGTTCAATATACCCCAGAAAATTGCCAAGCAGCATCTCTACACAGTTACCCTCAGAAAGAATGTGAGAATCTATAGATTCCTAAATCTAAAATGCCCCCTTGCCCTCAACCCCACTGGTGTAAAAAAAATGTTTTTAAAGTATCACTTTTGCAGGCCAAACGATTGCTTTTTTTCATCCATGCTAGAATTAAACAAAAGTACTTAATAAATAGTCATGTATTATGTAATTTTTACTCATCATAGTGGTTAATAATTGAGAGTAAACTTGTATGGTAGGCAGTAGGGAAGTCATAGGTTTTTGAACAGCAAAGTATAGACTTGTGTAGGAGGGTGGAATAAAGAAAGTGTCTCTCTATTATTAGATGTACACACACTGGGCACTGCGTAGGTGAGAGGCTTCTAAAAAGCACAGCAGAAGATGTAGGCTGGTACATAGTGTGAACTACAGTCAAAACATTTCTTCTGGCTCAAGTGGAAAGAGGAATAAACATTGAGCATCTAGTATCGAGCATTTGACAACGTTTTACTCTTCATGCTTCGTTTACATGCCCAAGGTATGTACATGTGTTTAACTACAGTATTTTATAAGTCGTTAGGGGTAAAAAAACAACTAAATTTTAAAAAAAACTCCCAGGACATAACTGTATTGTTTTGATGAGAGCTATGCCTTGCTTGGCAGTCATTCATTTACCGGTTACTATCTGTCAGTAAGTAGTTCAAACAAAGGATATTAGACATTTCTTTACTTCTAGCACTCAATACAATAAAATACATTTATAACACCAGCGTTAATTTTCGCTGGATTGAATCTTGAAGCAAATTGACGATTGCAAAGATGATAGCAAATTTTATAGCAAACGACATACTGTACCATTGCCACTTACTGGCCTTTCTTGGTATTGCTTGTTGTAAATACTAATACCTGCATACATACTGGACTGACAAGGAACACTGCTATAACTATAAGTAGTACTATAATGAATTAAATATTTGAACAAGTTACCTGCGGACATTTATTTAGGTGATACATTTTAAATAAGGGGTTTTATAGGTTTTTATTTCAAATAAGTGCACTGCAGACAATGCAGACAATAACAGTGTTAAATAAATATTCATTTAAGTTCAGCAATTTTGTCTAATTTAATTGGTGTATTTTCTCAGATCATCGGCCGCCCTGCTCTCTAAATATTGACAATTGAAAAACCCATATCGGTTGAGGGCTAGTCAAAATGCTAACCTGCTGGAGCTGGCGGATTTCATCGTTGAGGTCGTCGACACGCCTCTGGTCCTCCAGGCTGAGCTGTGACAGCAGGTCTGTTCCCAGCTCTGCCTTCAGAGACTCCCGGGTGGACTCCATGGCATGGAGGCTGGCCTCCAGACTCTGGAGGCTACGTTGCTGCAGTGGGAGAACGAGGGGAGGGATTTCTAGCTAGGCTATATAGGCTTCCCCTTTATGGAGGTGTGGGGAGCACATCAAGACCAAATACTCATTTGGTCTTGATGATAATCATTACAAGTTAATATCACCCATTCCAAAACACAACATTCAACTGAGAAGAGTATGATTTAACGCTAGCACACAAGTTATGTATCGGCTAAATAGGTACTGCTTCTCTATCCTTCAAAACAATTTGCTACCTGGTAATCGCTACCTGGTAATAAGATGATTTATCATCAACACCACAAAGCTAGGAATAGAATGAGCGTGCCTACCTTGGGCATGAAGGTCTTCTCCGACTGCTGTCTCTTTTCCTTGAGCATCTTCATCTCAGACAGGATGCTGTCCCGAGACGCCTTGAATTTCCTCTGCTGCGTCTCGATCTGCTGCATCTGGTTCATCAGCTGGTCGATCTCGTTGTTGATGCGTGGAAGCAACAGTTAAGGATAAGAAACAAATGGAGAGGTAGTGGGGCAACTAGTAAGAGAAAATGTGTGGACTTAAAAATGGTGGATGGGGGGGGGGGATACTGTTAGCAGTGTTAAGGGCATATTAGCTAGCTGTACACCCATCCATATAGCTGTCCATTAATGAATAATGCTTTCTCTTCGACTGCATTTCAGGTGTCAACATTACAGTATGCAACAGTACACCATCAGCATAATGTAAAAAGCAATAAGTCCTGTAACCTGTAATGGGTTTACTGTGCGTATATAGAACTGTGTATTACATACACATTACTAAATAATGTAATGTGCCCGAGCAAAACAGAGGATTGAGAAGTGCTGCACACAAAGATAATAGAGCTAGTCGTACAGACTGCCCCATTGATCAAACAGACAAACAAAAAGGATGAAACCCTTGGAAGTTTAGCAGGGCTCAATAGACACACTGGCCAATCAATATGGCAGTGGCTTCATCGATCTCAGAGGGCAACAGTGAGTCAGGACTTCCCCGCCTGGACTGTGGCACACGAACAGTTGGACCCCAGTTCCCTCAAGAAAATATTATAAAGGCATTAAAGGAACAAGGCTTTTACGACTGATATCGCTAAATATCATTTCTGATTGCTGAATAAATAAATATCAAATAATTTCAATAGGAGGTAAACAGATTGAGATTTTACTGTGCAACTGCACCCGCACTGCAGGAGCGCTCATATCAAAACTAAGATTTCGTCTTGAAGGGACAGGTGAATGATGTAGCACCAACCTAAAAACATGCTTATGCAAAGGGCAGAGGTGGAGGCTCTTAAATAAGTGATGTGTACTCTGACTCACTACTGCAGGATGATAGGAGTGGCAGACCGTCCGTTGGCTGCCCACGCACGCACGCACGCAGACAACCACTGACCCAATATACTGTACGCCACACTGGCCGTGAGTGATCCACTGCACACAAAACAGGTGCGTCAACATGCTGATAAGCATACCAGAACAGAAGTCAGTGAGACACATGATAATCCCCTCCTGATCCCCCTCCCAGCCATGCCTCCTCCAGGTTCTCCTGCTGTAATAACAGTGAGTCAAAGTGACCCAACATAATCCTCCTTGAACTGCTTAGACCTTCTGGTCTTAGTTACGTCAGCCTCCCGCTGGCCCTTTGGTAAGTACGTAACCTCAATGGATTTCATTCACCTTTAGAAAGGCAGACTCACACATGTGACATCACCCCTTTATCGAGTATGGTTTCTTGGTTACCACTCACACTGTTCTCTAGCATACACTAAAGTGAATTTAAAGTCAAACTGTGCTTCGGTGCAGTAATTTAATCAATGGATGTAGAACGATTGCCTAGTCTATGTGCTTTGATTCCATTCGATATATTGTTTTTCTGTTAATAGAGAACTAGATTGTTCAAATGTAAAATTCAAACTCCATCATGGACTACAATATGGGACCTTGAGGCAAACGTATTCCTTGTGATTAGAGGGCCTATGTATCACATTTCAGAACTGGGAACCGACGGTGTGAGTTTATATTTTATTTAATGTGCTATATAAATACACATGGCACACCAAAGTCCTTGTGTATATTTGTTGCAGTACGCATATGCAGATGTGTGTAGATTAATGATCAGGCTATATGACCCAACCTTATATTCTCACTTAGACAAATTGAGCCTAAACATTAAAAAAATTACTTCATAGATAAAGTGAACTCTGGTAAAGCTTTCAAGAGCCCAGCATGAGTCATTCCAATGAGGAATAGCTAGCCCAGCAGTGCAAACGACAAAGAGCAATCTCCCACTAAAGCCTCCCCTGTTTTTCACCATCAGTGATCTTGAAAGGATGGCTCCTTCCAGCATTACTGGACGGTTAAACACTCAACAACTCATTTGCATTTTTGTTAAAAAGAATCGTTAGCATCAACACTGCATTACTAGTGATTTTACTCTGCTGTTCACATTACATCTTTTAGCCATTTGGCCATAGTTGAGGACAAAACTATAAAAACTGTCTAGCTGAACAACATCAGATGCTTAATTTAAAGAATAATGATATTACAAATACACCTTATAACTTCTATTGAAAATAAATTGACTGACTGATATATTACCATACTACCTCACATCTCGTAGAACTGGCATCTATGGGACCCACGATTGCGTCCGCCTTCATGTCCCCAGCATTAACACTGAATTGGGGAAGCTACTTTTATATATGTTGAAAAGACATGGAATGAGTTACAAGAGGTGTTCCAACTGGACACCCTTGTACTATGCTGTCATTTTAAACATCTAAGTATGTATTCTATTATAAAAGAATGTGAGCACTTACTTTATCGATATAAATGTGGTTACAATAGTATCTTGCTGACACTATTGTTTTCTAATGTATTAATCTATTGTTATTAATTGTTGGAACCAGGGCTCCATTGTAAAACTGTCTCAATGGAACTCCCAAGAAACAGAATTCATTCATCAACAGAAAGGATATGTTCAATGTTCCTGCGCAGGTTCTCATTAAGCTTGGCCTCCAGCTCGCCCAGCTCCTCCTCAGCCCTTCTCATGTCTTTCTGAAGCTCCAGACGAGACTTCCTGGTATCGTAGTAGCCACCTGTTAGAGCTCCTCGGTGGCTCACCTGGTCACCTGAGCAACATGTCAAATATCAGTTATTACCACTGTGCATACACAGCAGTGACCTATGGAACATAAAAATATATAATGCGGACTATAATACTGAAAAATGGGTACATGTTAACATATATTTCCCGCTCTATATTTTTGAGCAAAGTTGTTTAAAGAAAATCCATTGTAGAAGCCTAAAAGAAAGATTAAAGATCCTCACAAATTCACCAACACATGGTTAAGCACACGACATCTTAAGAATAAAATAAAAATTGCCATTTTCTTTCATTATCCTAAGATGACATCATCATTTGAATCCATCACTGCTTTTTTAAGCTGTCAATTGTGTACTACTTCACACACGGTCTAATTTAACTTAGCCTACCCTCCAGAGTGATACAGTCCATAGTAAAAGCTCTAGCAAGCTGGGTGGAAACCTCCATGCTGCGACAGATCAGGGTCTTGCCAAATACGTGCTTGAAGGCCTTGTCAAAGTTCTGGCTGTAGCGCAGCTTGCTAATCATGGGGATGGCGTCCTAGGGAACAAAAATGTTACCTGTTATAATAATAATTAGTCTTTTGAAAACATGGTTGGAACTAAAGTATGCCAACTGAACAATAAACATCTTTTAGATTTAACACTTGTATAGTAATATCTATTTAGCAGAAATTGATAAGATAAAAGATATAACATATAACATAAAATGGCTCCTAAGAGTACAGGGAAAGAAGTGTAATCCTACATTTGAATGTATATAGTTTGTTTTTACTTATTTTGTTTACATTGGTCTCGGGGTAAGCAGTGTCCCTAACGTCCAGCTTGGTGAGGGGCAGGAAGGTGACCTCTCCAGGCAAGTTCATCTTGTTGAACTCCATCAGGATCTTCGTGCTCACCTCATCAGTCTCCACAATGTGGTAGAACAACCTGGGAAGACCAGCATAGAGGGATGGAGCTAGGCACCCACTATATCTTTTACAACAGTACTGCAGTTACAACAATACTGCGGTTTTCTCTTTATATTAGTTTTCATAACACCATTACATTAGTTAACCGCTGAAGTTGACATTGTGTTAGTATTCTATACTGGCACTATTGCAGACACGCCACCTGTACAAAGTTTTCCACATTGTAAGTAACCACAGAATCTAGGCCTCACCTGGTACCAGCAGTCACCTCCACACAAGTGTAGAAGGCGGGCTCACACTCAAAGTTGTTCATGACGATGCCATGGTAACCGTTGATGACATGCTGATTGATGCCTTTGCGGCGGAAATGCTCAAGGACCTTGTTAATGCTGTCAATGCCGTTCAGAATGGCCTGCAAAAGCAATTAATTTTGTTTCACTTCAGCCTCGAAATCAGACACGATACTGTAAGAGAATACAGTTCTAGAGAATTACATGTAAATGGATGGTACTTTTATATTTATATACACTTGATATGCACTTATCTATCTATTTATATATAAATAAAATATTTTATTATCTATTTATATATAAATAAAATATTTTATAATACAACTGTGTAAGCCTTTTACAGGTTGCTAGACTGAAGTTCATTCTTATACTTGGGACAACTGGTAATAAACAATTCAATATTTAATAGCCACTAATAAAGAAATTAAGTCTCCATGGGTAGCACAATGCTCACTTCCGCTAGAGGGGAAAAAAGTAAATAAATAAAAAACACACAATCTAAATACAGAAGTGCAGAGCCAGACAATGATGGACAGAAGTGGACTGAAAGAAAACAACAAGAAAATGAGACATCAATATCTAGGAAGCTGCTAACAGCATCCTTTCATCGCAGACATTCAGAAGTGATGTTTAATTGATGCATTTGCCCTGAAGGAACGACTGGCAGTGATTGGACAAGGTGGAGGGGAGTGAGTCATATGTAAATTTGTCTAGTCTATGATAAGGACGCAGAGGCGGATGAATGATTCCATTTGATATTCCACTCCTGACAACTGTCTGAGTCACAAAGTGAGACTTTCCAAGTTCAGGTGGGCTTTCTCACAGTGATGTGCCTTTTCACTGGGAGTCTGGTTTACCTTTAGATCCATTACTCTTATACTTATTCACTGCCGTTGAACTGAATTAAGTTTAGCGGATGTGCGAGTGGTTAATAATGGTTTTGGTGCTCTACCTTGATTATAATTGTACAAATACACATTTAAAAACAGAAGAAACATTCTGTCACAACCAAATGTTTAATACAATGCCAGTCTCCCAATAGCTTCTACTTTCTAACATGAAAAGGGATTGAATAGGGATTAGGTGAGTGTGGGCTCCCAGACTAAAGCATCAGGTATCCTGTAGCTCAGTTATGCAAGACAGAATTATGCAATGGTGCATTAAGACGCAGACCTTGCCAGTGGCAGCTCTGAGGAGCTGCTGTTTCTTCTCCAGGTCCTCCCGTTTGGCTGCCAGGGCCTGCTGCTCTGCATTCTCTTCACGCCACAGGTAGCTGAAGAGACACAGCCAGGCACACACTGTTAGACATATGGCATCAGAGGCACTAAATCCATCATTAAGAAGCCGTGGCTCCATGAGACGGGGATCGCGAAAAGCAAAGAAATCCACTAGTTGATGGCTTACCCAAAGAAATTCCCTCTTAATATTAACATGGTGCCTCAGAGGTAAGCAGTGGCACACTACCAAATGCACTGTGTCCAATGACCAAAGAGCAAAAATAATATTATTTCTGTATGTAGCGTCTAAATATTTATATGCTCATATTATGTGTCTTGGTACAACTTTAGCTTGAGTACTACAGTTTTGCCAGTAAGTGTTGCACACAGAATATTGTGTGCAAACCTGAGGTCTCAAAGACTATTGTACATCAGCAGTGGTATCATCAGAACATGACATGATTTGTGTTTTCAGTGGATATATATTGTATATATTCCTTTGTTGGGGAACAAGATTACACATCTAGGCTGATAAAGACTAGATATTGAAGACATTTCCAAGGAAACAATGAAGGCATTTTTCCATTCATTATTGGGTAGCACGTTCCCTCGACTACTATCTCATCAACCTTGACGCACTGTGTCTTTCCATTACTACCCAATTGGCCCACTCTCTTCCCCCCCTCCTCACCCAAAGAGCAGAAAGCAGAACGGCTGCAGAGGCCTGGGGCATCCTTCACACAGAAGTATAAATACATCTTATTGTTTAAGTGGAAAGAGAAGGCATGGTGACATTCACTGGAGGCCGTGCTGCGGTGTTGAACTAAAGGTTGCCAGGCAGAAACAGCAAATGGACTTGAGGGAGAGGTGAACAATTCAACCTTTCATCTAAAACGCAGAATAGAGGCTTGACTTATCCAAACTGAGTGAGGCGGGATGCATTTGTGTGCGAGAATAGGGTAGAAAGAAAAAAAATACCAATTATAAAAAAAAAGGTAAAAATAACATTCAACAGAATGAGCGCAAACCGCAGCCAAAAGTAAAATTAGATTAGTTTGTAAATGTGGGCTTAAAGGAGCCACAACAGTAGAGTGTAGGGCTGGGTATTGGCAAGGACCTCACGATACGATACGCATCGCGATACATGGGTCACGATACGTATCACAATACATTGCCATATGCTATTGTGATACATTGCAATAATCTACATGAGCATTTTAAAATAGAGCTGAAAATACAACTTGCTGTGTACCATCTGGGTAGTCTAATATGTACATCACATTATATTGATAACTCATCTGACAAATTGAGTGAAAACTATTTAATTCAAAATTTCCATTCCAATTTATTAGAACAATATTTGCATTACACATTGTTTTAAATCTGTTTAAAACATGAATAATGTATTGATGATTGAATTATATCCATCATCTTGTATATCTATTCCCTGTCTTGTTCTGTATATTTTTCGTGTGATCAATTAAAACTTTTTTTATGTATCGATGCATGGGTCAAAAAAAAGAAAATCGATACAGTATCGTGGAATAAAATATCACTATACTCGGCTGTATCGATTTTTTTGCACAGCCCTAGTAGAGTGAGGGATCAGATTCCTTACTTTCTCTCGCTCTGCAGTTCATCCTTCTTATTCTTCACTTCATAATATTTCTTGTCCAGCTCCTCGACGCGGGTCTTCACCTCATTGAGATCCTGATCGAGTTTCTACAGAGTGAAGTCAGGAGCAGGTTAGAGACACATCACAGAGAGAGCAAAAATACATAAAATAGCTGCATTTCAAATGTAGATAACATACTTTCAAAAAGGTTCCTCAGAAATATCTTGCTTTAAACAATACAGAAATACGTTTTTTCCTTTTGTTAAGTTTGCTACACAAAAAACGTTTAAAGTTACATTTAATGTTTGCAAAGTGAATTTCCCAAACAATCTATGCTGAAGGCATACAGTGCACAGCCACACTATTCCCTTACATTGTACTGCTCCAGGTTTTTCTCTTTGTTGGTCTCCGTGTCCTCCAGGTCTTTGTGGATGGCTGCAATCTGCCTCTTCTTGTCATTGATGGCCTGGTCCAGGGACTTGAGCTCCTTCTTGATCCACTTGTCCCTCTCTTCCTTGGAGGTGAACTGGCTGCCACGACCCTGCTTGGCATAGAGGTCTGTCCTCTCCTGGGTCGCCTGAGCCAGTCTGGGTGGGAGACACACAGTGGGGCAATGGAGTGCATCATTCGAGACACATCCAAACATATCTTAACATTTGTCATTTAAGAATTGTTAGATTTAGGGGGGGGTTGCTTGAACATATATGTACATGACGCACAGCCCTGATTGACAGAAGGCTCTAACAGCTCATTTAAGCCACTCAATATTTATATAATAATTATATTATAATAATTGTAATCATTTTTGGTAGTCAAGGCTAGGTCAGATCATACACTTTCTTTTATATTTTATAGCTGTGGAAGCAGGCAGGCTGTTCAGGTCCTCCACAGCCAAACGAACGTACTGCGTGTGCGTTAGTCATCTGGGTGTCAATATTATGGAATGGAAAGGCACACTGCCTGACTCATCCAGCTCCAGTTGGACAGCAGTTGCTCCAAGGAGCAGAGCGGCAAGGTGAGTCACGGCTACCTTGCGATGCCTCGCTCCTCCTTCTCCTTCACCATGTTGAATTTGGGCTCCGTCTCCTGAAGCTCCTTCTGCTTCTCCTCGATCTTCTCCAGCAGCTTCTGACGCTCCTTCAACAGACGTTTCTGGAAAGAGAGCGACATGACTAATCACATTCTGCACAGTGCGTTTTTAGTGATGCTTTAGTGAACTGACTAAAGGCTTGATCAAAACAGTCATAGCTGACATGTTTTCATGACATGTTTCTTATTAGATACAACTTAGTGGAACCCCCCCCCAATTGGTATTGCTCATCATTTAAAGTAAAATTGATAGGCAAGACACTTTTCACACAATGCATTTCAATTGTCCCCAGATTTAAATGAATACATGAATTAAACACTGCTTAACCTAAATCCAACCCAGAGTAAGCCAATAGGTCTTAGCTGTGGGGATTTCCTTTGTCAATCCATTTCACAAAAAGGGCAGGCAAGCCTAATCATTTGAATGTAATGGATATACAAGCAGAGCTGCCTATACATGGGGGGGGAACCTTTCCCCCTGAGGGTAGTCCGCCTCAGACCAGATCGGATCATGACTGGGGGCTCTGGAAAAGACAAATGACGCAGTTCTGCCGCCCCACCTTTTCATTGGGCTCCAACCTGAAACAGGGGCGATGCTGCACTACCCTGAGCCAGGTGGGCCTAATCCAACACCTACTGCAGCCAGCCTGCCTGCCTGGGACCCATCACTGTTAACACAGGCGGAGCCAAGAAGCCATAATGTATGATTATCCCCTTCACTACAATAGTCTCTCAATCTCACATCACACACACAAACACACACAAGCACGCACACAATAACAACACACACAGCCATATGGCAAGTGATTCATGCCAGCACTGTACCCATGATTTCATGTTAGGGCTGGGCAATATGCCAGTGTTAACGTAAATACCGGCAGTACAAGTATTTTGCCATAACATTATTAAACGGCAAGTTAATTAGAAAAATTTATGGTGGAATAGCAGTGGAACAAATTGCAATGCTAAATGAACAAGATACAGTTGGCCATTTTCCCACGTGAACAGAAAAAGGCCTGTTGTGCCCGTGCCTACATGCATGTAGCAGACCAATAGTAAACAAAGAGCAACTTTGGCATCAACAGTAAGAAACACACTTGTGCTGATGTGTGCATGCTTCATGCTGTGAATTTGTGCATTTACATATAAAATATAATGTAAATAAGAACTAACTGAAAATTCAGGCTAATGGTCTTGTTTCCTATTCTAAAAAGTGAATGCCTATACTTCACTTTTGATTCAGAAAAAGCCATTTGTTTACCATCAAGTTCCATTAAGTGTCCAAATTGTTTACAGAGCCCTGGCATAGAAGTGTTTCATTCACATTTTTACACACACTATATTATCACATAAGCACAATTTGATTATTATATAGATTAGATCTACGGTTCTCAACCAGTTAGAACTCAGGCCTCTCTTAAAACATTTCCAAACATTGCACTTATTTATATACACATTTATATTCGCGCTGTTTTGATTCAGGAGCAGAACGATGAAGATTATGCCATGGCTTTTTCTGCCATGGGAACAACCAATGAGCAACGAGATGAATACAACGTTTTTGTCCCCCCCCCCCAATAAATACTGTTAAACAAAAGCTTTATAAAAATATATATAATTAAGCCTAACCCAGCATGCCTCGTTAGGGGCATGCTGGGTCCTAGCAATCTGTCCTGGTAAACTAATGCTGCCCTGAAAGTGTAAAAAGGCGGCGAATGCGAGCGTAGGCAGCTAAGGGGCCGTTACAAATTAGAGTACATTTAAAACTAATTATCTCTGCATCTAAACAACCCAGAGCTGTTAAATAAATTGTGAAGGCTTTACTATGAAGAAGGCTAAGATAACCAACATAATAATACAAAACAAATCTGAAAAAAAAGATAATGAAGCTATATGAATGTTATAGTGTATATTGCCGTCCATGTAATCAGGAGCCAAAGGCCCGCTCCTTACTCATATTCACTTATATTTCATAAATATCATTCACGATATTTTTCATGAATGTGTATTTTCTAGAAAATTAAAAAGCTTCTACAGTTTGACACAGGGGGCGTTTTACTATGTCTAGCTGATCAAGGGCCCTCTCCTTAGCCTACCACAACACACAAAAATGTCATTCAATTTTATTGTGCATTTTGATTTGATAAAAATTTCAATAGCTTCTGCAATGAGATACAGGGGGCGCTCTAACCAGGCCTATCTTATAAAAGGGTGACCCGTCACAAAATATGACAAACATATTGGCATTAATGTACGATCACTGAAATGATCCAAACTCCATAGCAATTTATCGCATGCATAATTTCCTTGTCAACATCTATACTTAAGAATAAAAACGTACCCCAACACTTAGACCAATATTTTACGTAATAATGGCATGCAATACTGGAATGGAAACCAGTCATTTACATTGATGGTGGTGGAAGCAGTTGAGTTCGCAACCAAAGATAGAAGGAAATGGAAAGGAACACAGAAGGAGCAGAATGAATTGCGGATGAATGCTCGCTGAATCAAAGATAAATGTATAAAACTCATGTGCAGCATAGATGAAGTGGTGCTAGTGGCGGGTGGAGACAGGAATGGGGGGGGGGGGGGGTTTGCTGTGTGTGCTGTGTGACGCAGATGGGAGGCTTCCGTACCCTCTGTTCACTGTTGCCTGCCAGCTCGTCCTGCAGGTCCTTGGTCTTCAGCTCCAGCTTGGTCCTCTGTTTGATCTGCTCCTGGCGCTCGGCCGACAGCTGCTCCCTCTCCTCCTTCATCGCAGAGATCTTGGACTTGAGCTCACGCACGACACGCTCCGTCTCCTGCAATGAAGGCAACAGAGGCAAAAAGATTAGCTTTGGTGCAACCAAGTGCTTTCTGGGGCAGGCCTGCCAATATTCATTTTTGCTGACGCGTTTCTGGTCTCTGAACTAAATTTCACCTAATTGAACTCAATTATTTGTGGCTTTGAAAAGGTTCCAGAAAATTGTACAGCATACCATTTGCAATTTCATTATATTTAAAGACTGAGTTGCTTAGCCTTTCAGAGAATCTTAATAAACATCATGTTGACACATGACTAAACTAATAACTTATTTATCTTTGAAATAAAAGCATCCACCACATGACCCATGTGTCTTGCAATGCGATTCTCTCCAGAGCATGTTAAAAAGGTTGGTCTCAAGCCGTTTACCTCCACTTTGTCCCTGGCATCCTGCTGAGCGTCACGCAGCTGTCTGGACTTGTCTCCACAGGTTTCCCTCTTGCTGGACAACTGCAGAAACCCAATACACGGATGTTCATAGAGAAAGCCTCAAGTATTTCACAGCGGTACAATATATATAATCCAAAACCCTTTAGCAGCAACCTACACGTCTTAAAATGTAAACAAACAAAAAAAAACACACAGGATTGTTGTACGCTCACAGAGGAGTATTAAAAGAAAAAAAAAAAAGTATATATGGAACAGCAGAAGTCCATGAATGCGCCATGATGCACAGGGTTACGCCCTAAACAACTGACTCATTAACGACAGCAGGTTTCCTTTCAATATACCTCGTCCAGTTTGGCGCGCGTCTCATTGAGCTCCTGGTTGTAGATTGTGTACTCCAGGGCCCTCCTCATCTTGTCCCACTTCTGGTACTGGGCCAGCTCCTCCTTCTCGTCCTCCAGGGTGTGCAGACGCTCCTCGATGTACTTCAACAGCTCGTTGATCTTCTCTCTCTTCCCCTCTGTAATGTCCCGCACGTCAGGCTGACTTTAATATGCGCTTTAACACTGAATATTGTGTGCACTTATTTTTGGCCCCGTTTTTTGTGGAGATTTTACCGGTTTCCTTCATGAGGGAGATGCTCTCCTCTTTACGCTCATCGTACACTCTGGTCCCTGCTACTTCTCTCAGCAGTTTCAGACGCTGAGAATCAGGAGCTGTGGCCATTTGGTTGATCTGAAGACAACAAAATGTTTATTCTTACTGAAGAATTCATAATTGATGGAGTTTAAAGTCATCAGCAAAATTATAGATAAAGCATGGTAAAAGGTGTAAGGTTGGAGGTTTACTTTTTACATTTAAAAAGAAAAAAAGGTCAAACAAAAATCATATTATACCACTGTTGCTTGCAAGACTTGCTTTTGCATAACTGTCCAAAATAAAGCAAAACAAATAACCAGATTCCCATTCCTTACCTTTCCCTGTTTGACGATGTAGTATGGGTTACTGCGCGAGAAGCCGGCACTCTCCAATAAGTTCATGACGTCATTCTTACTGTAAAAGGGACATCAGACATCAGAGGGGGTGATCACAGGCGCTCACACGAAATGAGTTCCTGCCATTCCAGCTCCATCAGCAGTAGGTCAACGGTGATACTTACGTCACCATTTTCTTGTCCAAGAAGTACTGGTCTTTCTTGGCGCCTATGACACGTCGGAGAGAGACCTCCTCCTTGTCGATCTGAATAGAGAGAGAGAGAGAGAGGCCAGTCATCAAAGAGTGTCGGTGTGGAGTGGAGCAGAGTTATTACAGCACAATAATCAATGAATAATTAAGACAAACTTATGAACATGGAAAAGAAAAAAAAACTATCATTGTCTCTTGCTAGTTTATTTTGGAGACACCGAGCATTGATTTTCGAATGCACGTCCAAGCAATAATATATTTACAATATCCGTTTCAAAATAATAGAGGGCAATAAATGTAGATGTTTCATTTTTTTTATTGAATAGATTTTTGATTGATGATTTGATGTAGATGATCTCAAATTTGCAAAAGGCTTAATAAATGCATTATAACTTACCGGCAGCCGGTTGTCAGAATTGTCAAATATAATCTCCACAAAAGCTGAGATGACACGAGGACCAGTTCCCTCCTACATAGCGAATGAGACATGAACATTTTCATTAAAATTATGACTAAATAATAAATATTTGGAAATGTACTAATGGATATACTTATTACTCAGTAGTTATGTGCTAATCTTCCATATGTAACAATGCAGTGTTATATTGTGACAAAAAGCATAATCAAAAGGGCTGAATTATTTTTAGCAATTAACAACATGATTGTTGACTAACCCAGCAACCCATTCAAGAACTAGAGCTACAAATTGAAGTGATATTAGTCCCATGCTAGTCTACATGTATCATGAGGTGTTTATACGCAACACATAGTGGCATGAGTGGGTCAATGACCAGGACCTGCACATTGACTAGGAGCTTGGCCACACTTACATGGAGCAAGGCCAGGCGTTGCTCAGGGCGAAGATGGCTGAACTCATCACTAAGCACAAACTGGATGGCTAAAGAGAGGGAAGGGAAAGCAGCATTTAGTAATAATAAAATAGAAACAACAGATACATGAAGACATTTAGCTTACATACCGTAGAAAAAGTTACTTTTTCCTGACCCATTTCTTCCAACTGTTGCAGACAGGAAAAAAGGGAGGTAAAATTACGTTAATTCGTTTCAGACAAATCTCAAATAGATAAAGAGCTAGATAGAGCAATAAGCAAAAAATATTTTGAACATTGTAATAAATAATAGTTAGTTAGCTAGTTCAACACTTTTATTATTGTTATTATCATCATCAACTGTGGAGCAGTATGTGTACACAGGGATTAAGCACAATACCAGAACCCTTTATTATAAAGAAACATTTCCTATGACATTTTTCAAGGAACAACACATAATATAAAGCAAATAAACCCTTCTGTTGTATAATGTACACATGGATGTTGAAATGTCATTCCAGAGACAACTATTATCTCTATGTCAATCAATACGCTTACCGATGACGTTGTGCTTTGGACTGAAAGGGTCTACTACCGTTTGGTCCCTGTAACTTCGAAACCCCTGAATGATGACCTACAGGACAATCCAAAACACATTTTTGAACAAACCGAGTCACTGAAGTCAGAGAGCTAACGTTAATAGTGTAATTATAGGACAAACCTCTCACAAGGGTGGGTTTTGTTTCTCAATATAACGTAATTCAATGAAGTTATGAAGTTGTTATGGCGGGTGAAATCTTTATAAATAAATACAATTAATGACATTAATAAAAATAAATATTAGAAAACGGAAAGGTGACATATGTATTCAATGTGCTCTAGTTAGATGAAAGACATCTATTACAATTATGACACACCACTGATGACAGGACCTTAACTTAGTAACTTTACCTAGCGAATTTTGCTAGCTATACTGCAATGCCAATATCACTGCATATAACGTTACGTGCTCTCTGTATAACGCTGGAAAGCCAACTGCTATGCTGAGACTAAACGTTTTAATATTACTAAAAAACAAACAAAAAAACACAACATCCAATAAATAAAGCTAGTTAGCTTAGCCAGCTAACTTAGCTAGCTCGACTTTGAATCTGAACAGCGGCAAGGGGGCGGGCAGTGCAATTATATCGATTAATTAGTAATATGGCTACTATTTATAAAAATTCAACATTAGGTTTTAGTGGAACTTTGTACTTAAACGTAAAATATCGGATTTGTTTGCATGCCTTTATCTTTGTATGCATCATTGGTAGCATGTACTGTGCTTGTACCATGCACAGTTAGCTTTACTGTTAGCATTAGCTTACCTGTTTGATGTACATGGTGAAATTTCCGACAAACTTGGAGATAAACTCCCTCCCCCTCTAAACTGCAGAATATGGGAATTTAATAATCCAAAAATAGCAGCGGAATAATTAAGAAATATGCATCCAAACTGTTCTGATTCTGATAACATAGAAAATGGCGTCGGGGGCGGGATGGAATTGATTTAACCATTATGCGGAAGGGGTTTATACAAGTTTTTAAAAGAAAAACTCAATAGCAAAAGCCTATAGCCCCATGTAAAAGTTTATTATATTAAATACATGCAATCAGTATTTTCAAGGCTTTCATCAATCTATACTGCTTCAATTTATTACATAAACATTAACAGTGTTATTAATGAAATACTTTACCTATTAACGTAGTTGGTATAGTCCGCGTAAGCGCCTTTGGGCGCCAACGCTACTAGTTTAGCACTTGTAGTGGCACTACAATCTATACATTTTGGCTGTATTTCTACTAATAACTGACTATATATACTGAGAATGTGTCCTTTTTGTAAACACGTCATAACTATGATTAAATAGATTTTAGTTTAACTTTTTTCCCAATAAGATATTTCACTAAATAAACAATACCTAATATATCCACAGCATTTACGCAAGTAAGTTAGCACTCTTATTGTATTGTCCTACAATAGTGTACGGCTTACTTATTTATTTACGTATTACCTTTATTTGTTACTTAAATATAGTATATTGTGATGTCAGGTAATTCCTAAAGTCTGATGATAGGTTTGTCTAAAACTATCGGTTCTATCTTTGCTTTTACATAGGGCCAACCCTGTGTCACTGCAGGTGTCACTGTTGCAAGCTCTTTTGGTCCTGATATTTGCACAGCCTGCAACCAATGAGGTTTGAAAGATAGTTCGATCCTTTCTCCTCCTTTCTGTTCCTAATCAATTAGGTAATATTATTTTAGCCTACACATTTTTATTCCTGCATACTTTATTGTTTGATAGTGACAAATATTTGACAAAAATAAATTGTGTGGTGGAAATGTATTGACATCCACATTTATTGAGGACAAAATAAGACAAACAGACAAGACAATAATTCTCAAATAAATTAGGATTAAATGCCTCATGACTTGTGAATAGGCAAATAAAAATACATCACAATATCAACCTAAGGCATGTATATTGCAGTTCATTTCTGTTTTGTGGTATTATCGCTTCGGTTTAGAAGACAGGCCATCAACACTGACATCAGAGGTCTACGGATTGAATACTATCATCTTCATTCAGTCTTTGTTACTGTTCTCCAGACCTTCCAGTCTGCCGGTATGAACACCAGGCACACAAAAATGATAATTATTACAATTTATTTCAAGTAAGACTACAAGCAGTCCCAGTTCTTTTTATTAAGGCAGTGCAGTTATCGGGCTCAGTTTGAACTGGCGGTGGACCGGAGACTGGAGGGGCAACGGAGCCAGGTAAGAGGTAGGGAGGGAGAACACGGACGGCTCAAAGTTCTCGGTATTAAAAGTGGTGGTGAACTCCCCGGAGAAAAAGGACGCAGCCTCCGGAGTGCAGGGTGTGGCTGGTTCGGGGGTGTCAATGTGGGCCATCGGCGCAGAGGAAAGGACCTCGGACTCGAACTGCAATAGCTGGCCCATGAAGCTGAAGTTGGGCGAGATGAGTGTGCGGCGCTGCTTGATGATGTCGAAGGCCTCGCTCAGCTGCAACCGCTGGGTCCTCATGATGTAGGCCATGCAGATGGTAGGGGAGCGAGAGATGCCGGCCTCACAGTGGACTAGGACTTTGCCACCTGATTGCTTGACGTGATCTGGAAGGACAAGAGGAATAGGAAACGACTTCGTATCAAAAAATATCCCCATATGTTAATTTATAGTGAATTAATTATTAGCCCAGAATCTAATTCTATTCAAAATATGACATAGAAGGGTTGCCATTACAAATCACTACACGCATTAGTGACAAGATTGTATCAAGCTGCCCTTGGTGTTTGTTTTCCATTGATATTTCTAGGTACGATACTGTATTGAGTCAGTGATTGAAGACAGAGATCCCCCGAGCGTCTCGACGCCACCTGCCCCTCACATCCACGCATTTTAAGAGCAACGCCACTCATCTCTATCCGTTCTCCCTGCCCACATCCGGCTAATATTCACACTCTCAAACAAATATAGCATCTATCTATACATCTAGTTTGTGGATACCCATACAGTACACCTCACAGACACACACCTGGCCCATACTGGAGGCTTGTATGAGTCAGAGAGCACAGATGTACACAAGACTGTCTTGTGGGGGGCGCATAAGATACTGTGGAAAGCAAGATGTGTACTATTTTGGAAGTGCTTCACTCCTGCCTGTATGTTCCAATGCCCACACACCTAAATGTGGTTTCTGTCATCAATGTAGGCTCAGCTCACTGCCAGCTGCAGAGCTAGACCTGTAGGCTCCTGCATCACCCCCATAATGACTTACTCACTCTGCCTGCCTTCTGTCTGTCTTTTTGTCAGTTAAATGAAGACCGATTTTTTCTTTTAGCCACTTTGCACATCTATGCGCTTGTCCCTTCACCTCACACACACCCACTAGGGGTCAAATCAATGACTTGCTAGGGACTGGCACTAAAAGTGCTCTAACAGGGCCAAACAGCAGTGGAACGGTATCTAACAGCTCTGATCTGTTGAAAAGGCATATTAATGAGAGGGAAAACAACCCTTAATGACCCATCCTTGTTTGATGCGTCCTGATTGGCTGAAGATGTCTAAACACTTTACACTCTTTCTTCCCCCTCTCCGCATCTGTATGTCGCATACCCATTCACAGCTAAGAGGGCATTCAGACTAATGGGTGGACATGATTATCTTTTCATTTAGAGTCCAGGGCGGGGAGGGGAGGGACGGTTTGGATTTGTGTGCAGTACATTTCTAATCTCACAGTGTAGTTAATAGCTTCCTGTATGAAGGCTAAACCTGCTCCCAGACTATTTTGCAGCCTTACATAACAGCTGGCTGACACAGAGGCGCCCTGCATGTAGGAGGGAGTCCAAACAATGCACAATACCAACAATAGCAGCCACCCCAAACAGGTCAGCAGAGGCCCTTGTGAGTGAGCTTTGTTATCCGCAAGCCCGGGCTATAAATAGCCACCTGCACACCGTGTTCATTTTTGAGCTAGCCCCATTATCAAACACCTCGCCCCCCTTCTCTCTCTCTCTCTCTCTCTTACCCCCCCTTTCTGTAACACATTTACTCTACTATTACGTAGAGTAAGCATCCTATCAGCACAGAAGTAAACAACAATTGTGCTTTGCTGCGGGTTAGTTGGTTGGTTCGACCATAACCTTCCTAAACATCACTGTGGTTGTGTGTGTCAGTCAGCCAAGGCCCAGCCCTCTTCCCTCCTGACCATTATTAACAGACAGCTCATCACTTGTATGCTGACTGACTGGCCACACCCAGCAGAGTAAGCCACTGAGATTAGGCCTGGGAGGCGATGACGGCATGGGAGCGTCTTTTTTTAAACTCAAGGAAGAGGGGTAAATTCGGAGGTGGATGGGGGGGGGGGGGTGAAGAGAGGGGGAGATGAGCCAAGTCTTCTCTGAATGCAAATGGCCGACGGATCAGCGGGGAGGGACGGGCCACAGCCGACAGGCGGTGAGGTTGAACCGATTCTGCCAGAGGACCTTTGAGGATTCGCTATTTTGGTCTGGCAGCAGATTAGAGATGCAGCAAAAACAAGTGGGCTTATTTTAAGACCGGAGGTATTCTGACAACAGACATGCTGGTGTAATGCAACTCAGCTACTCCAGGAAAACCCTCCATTTTGGAGAAGGTTTATTTAATTGTATTTATTGTTGTCTCTCTAGCTACGTATCTTGGTAGTGAAGCACAGCCCACCAATGTACAATTGAAATTGGTTGGTTCTCAACCCTTTTGATCCACGACCCCCACTTGTGTCAAACCATCCTGTGATTGCCATTAAATTTGACAAGCATCGTGCTCATTACGCTCAACTCACCAATGAATTCTATGGCCTCCTGAAAGTGGGAGCTGATGTCGGCCATGTGATTGTCCTCAACTGGGATCCACTTGTAGTCGTACTGGCCCTTGGCCGGCTGCTGGTCCCGGCGCGAGACATTGAGCAAAGCCGTGATGTGAAGGTCGGTGAGATAGTCCTGCCTGGAGGCATGGTAGGCACTACCGAGGTAGAGGAAAGGCAGGATCTCCACAGGTTTACCCTGAAACAAGAAAAGAGAGATGTGAATCAAAGAGCCAGGTCAGTGTTCAGTACCCTTAGTGGTACTTGGAGGTACTACAAGTATATGTGGTGATATACATATACAGTAATAATTTATTAGAATAACAATGTGTTATTTTACAGTGTTTTAAAACCTAAAATGCTTTTTTAATTTTTTTGTCATATTTCCCTCTTGGAAGAGGATAGGGCTACCACTGGTTTCAGTCCCCATAGAATTACACCAGTGTCCCTGGTAGCCTACAAGGCATTTACAGCCAAATAAGGCACAGAGGAGTACAAAGTGTCCATCTGTACACAAAACCTAGTACAATACATGCAGCTAGACACCTAAGTTTGTTCATTATAGTAAAAAAAGCCATGATGTCACACAAAAATGGTTGTTCATTGTGATGTATCCGGTTCACATGTCGACCATTTTAGGCAAGGGAGATGGAAAGGTCATGGATTATAAAATGTTTTTCTGCACACATCTGATGTAGGGTGGCTTTGAGAGCTCTCTCTCTTTTTAAAAATAATATGTGATGGCCGGCAAATAGTGAAGGTCACAGAATATTATGTATTTTGAGAAAATTGTATGAGGGAAGTATTACAGGGTGGCAATCAAAAATCACCCCATCTAAAAAACAGCCTATATTTCTCTCGCTACCACGTCTGGCTAATATTGTGTCTGTGCCTGTATGAGGAGATGTATCCTAAGCACAGTGAGGCACAAATTACAGAAGCTGTTTGGGTGTTTCCGTTACCATACCTGATCGTAATCTGGTTTGTGGTGAGAAAACTTCTCGCTGTGACTGTTAACTCCTTTCTCTGTTTCAGTTCCGCTCTGGTCGATGGTTATCACCTCAGTGCAAAGTTCAGGGTATTGAGAGTGGAAGTTCTCGTATCCTCCTGCGAGTGGGGGTTAACAATTAGATATTATAAACAACCTCAGGGAATTATGTTGCCCCCGCACACCCACACATAGCCTAAATTGTTATGTGAAACGCAAACGATTAGGAAACGACCGGCCGTTAGGTCTACGGGATTATGATTGTTATAACCTGATTACAAATTCGTATCCTAATTCATCACTGGTGGATCCCACAATTGACACACCGGTAATCTATTTAGGTCATCCTCGGGACGCAGAGGTGTCAGACGAATGGATGTGTTTTGACACATTGTCAGAGCCATTAAGGATTTATTTGGTTAAAAGGGGGAAACATTTCTTATCAAACAAAGCCAAAGGACAAGCATTCTGTTCTCCAACCAGCTTTCTTGGACTGACTCATCTACTCTGTTGACGCACGATAAAAATTGATCTCGAAGAACAGACACAAAAATGCTTCGCATAGGAATGAGTTGGCCGTTTAGTCACTCTTCAGAAAACGCATATTTATAATAGCCTATGATATTAAAGAAACTTACAATCTAGCAATGGACAAATGTTAAATGAATAGGTCTATTCAGAAAATAAGTAAATGTCACCTAAGCGATTTCGTTGTATAAAATCAGTATTTTAAGATATGAAAGCCAAGTCAAGTTGAGAAAAAATAGTGTTAATTAAACATAATTAAGTCTACACTTACTTAATTAAAATAGTAGGCTACTAATAAACCATAGGCTACTAGAAGTTGTTTTCATGAGTTTCCATAAGACTTTGAGAGACACCTGTTTTTGAAATAGCCTAAATAGGCTACTAATTATTAACCTGTCCAAAATGAACTAGCCCTAGCCTACAGATAGGGACACAGGGATTTAGAACGAAAGTCCTAAAAGGATTACATTTTGCTGTCGAGTGTTCTCACCTTTAAGGAAACAGATGTTTGCCCCACTCGCCAGATGAGAAAGGGTGTTTATCACTATTTGTGCTACACTGTCCTTTTTCAGTTTTTGCCAGTGAGGTGTCCGGTCATCCAGAGCAATCACAGCCGATATCCTTCCCTCCCGAAGCCGAAACAGGGCTCTCTCGTCTGGAATGACAAACTGGAGAGGCACCAGTCCTCCTCGGCACCTCCGAACCACGACCGAGTTCAAGTTGACATTCACAGAACCTTTAATGTTTGAGTTCGTAAATGAGAAATATGGTCGGCAATCCACAATGAGACAGCTCCCGCATTCTTTTCGGATGATTTTCTTGAGACGTCGGCAGTCAATGCTGGATACTTTCATTTTGACTAAGATGTAGTTTTTATTGCCTAAAGAATTAGTTAGATTTAAAGTAGACTGATAAAATGGACGGGCAAGCGCAAGAGCCCCTTTTGCGTCTATGTCTACATTTCCTCCAAGGGGATTCCGTAGGATCAGTTTTATGTGAATGGAACCTCCGGCTTGTGACATCACGAACCATATATGGACACCGGTGCGGTATCATCACTCTGCCCCACCCACACTTGTGATGACTGGGCCGAGACTCCGCCCAACAGTTTCGTGAATTAAGCGTTACTTTATTCCCCTACCGTTTCGTTTTCAAGTTGTCCTTGTCGTGGTATTTACCAACCTTTTGAGTAGATGAAACAAGAAAAAACTGTGAGACGGATGATTTTGGCTGTGTAAATAGTTTAAATCATGAGATCCATGACTCACATATTTTTACCCGTTACTGTTGACCTATGGATATTATGAATAATGCCCTTGGTGTATCAGTCATTATAACATTTACCAGACGAATATCCAAACTAAAGCACCACTTACTTTGGTCCCATGTGCCACCTGCTCTATATCCGACGGTCTTTTCGTAATCTGGAAAATAAGATAATAGGTTTAAACGTCACACTGCATTCGACAAGTAATCAATCCTAACATGAGACGTCTTAAGTGCTTCACACTGTTTTTGTTTGAGTCTGGCGTGTGCATTGTATGTCTAGATAAACTATATCCTATGCTATTTTATAACGACTTCCCTCTTTATACTGTTGCAACACATTCAGTAATGTAACCCACTGTACAGCCCATTAGGAAAAGAGAAAAATACACAATAGGGGTTTGATTCCAAGCTCTTCAGATAAAAGTAATGGTCAAACAGAATGGTGTTTATATTATGGCCATGTAACACATAACCTACTGTGGAGGAAGAGCTATAAAAGGGGGGGGGGGCAGAAGGGATCTCAGATGAACAGAGTGAGACGGACACACTGACACACAACGGACGACTCCCATAACAGGCACAAAAGAGTGGGCCAAGTGATACACTGCCATCTCGTCACTTACAATCCCATTCAGCATTTAGCTGAGGCACCAAAGGGACCTTGCATGTGGCACGGTGCCCAGGCCAGCCAGAGGATGGAGGGATAGATATATGGATGGACGGACGAATGGATGGATGGAGGGATCGTTGAACAGATGGCAGGACAAACATATTGATGGATACACTGAATAATAAGTATAAGGGGCTTTCAACTTATATAATATATACAAATAAAAACTCAAGATGACAATAAATGCCATATTCATGATTTATTATTGCTGTTACATTACTTTATTGTACTTC
Source organism: Percopsis omiscomaycus (assembly GCA_027575585.1). Classification (NCBI taxonomy): domain Eukaryota; kingdom Metazoa; phylum Chordata; class Actinopteri; order Percopsiformes; family Percopsidae; genus Percopsis; species Percopsis omiscomaycus. The sequence goes on along the minus strand of JAODLI010000001.1, from coordinate 4,070,994 downwards.
CGGTTACAAAGCCGTGACATATCTTACTTGTATATACTTGCCCAGATCGCTGTGTTGGGGCAATGTCTTTTCCCCAGAGGGATACATAAAGGTTGTTGTTTGAGAAAATGTTGTTTGCTTGCAATAACTGGTGGTTAACCGGTTTAACTGTTGACAAATTGTGACTGATTGTAAGTCGCTTTGGATAAAAGCGACTGCTAAATGCTGTAAATGTAAATGTAAATCTTATTATAAATCATCTTAGCTGGACAGCTACTGTGTAAGCAGAAAGATGAAGAATGGGCCTATGAATGGATGTCGACTAAGGATTACAGAGACATCAGGCAGCGGGCCATATGGTCCAGTCTAATCTGGGCTATGACATCACAGCTGACGAGTGGATATAGTCCTCCATCCACTCCTCAGGCCTCATTTCATTAGAGGTTTGTTGGTGTCAACTGTAAATATCAACACCGGCCCCAGACGGGCCAAACTGACAAGATGTGTATTCAATTAGCTTTCTGTCTCAGCCCATGTTTGGGTGTGTGTGTTCCCCCCCCCCCCCCCCTTCTCTCTCTCCCTCTCTCTTTCTTCCACTTTCTGTTCTCTATTTCTCTCACTGTTTTGTTTTGCTCTGTCTATCAGTGTCTTACTTGCTTCCACCATCTCTCTGTCTTGCTCTTTGTGTCTGTTTTCCTCACTCCCTCTCGCTTCCTTCCTTTCTCTGTTTGGAGCCTATATCCACCTCTCTAACAGGAATTAATCTGTGTCTTCATGGCTGTAGTATAGATCATGTACTAGGAAGCTGGTGGCCATGCTTGAGGCCAATAGCAATTCTTTTTGCATTGGATTGCTTTCTGTAGTCAACAGTTTGTTATAGTGTTATTATGACTGTGTCTAATGTGTCACAGCGCCATGAAAAGAAGTGAAAGGGATTGTATGTAGACTAAAAAGTATGATTGTAGTATTTATGGGAAATGCTTTGTTTCCCAATGGTAGTGTGCGTGTACAGTGTGCTGTATATTTCTATTGATTTTATCCTGCGTCCATAGCCTGGGTGCTAACTAAACCTCGTTCACTTCATTTCATTTGCGATACTTATACTAAGTCAAACAATTGTTGTAAGATTCATGAAAATCACAGAAATTCAACATAAAATAATTCTCCAAATCTTTCTGCTGGTATTCTCAAGTTAATTGCTTATATGCAAATCAAATATTTGTATTTGTTTGTTAAATTTAAGAATGTAAATCTTCTTTTCATGTGGTGGTTATTTCTCTTGCAGCAACCACTGACTGCAATTCAGCGTCTTAATGACAAGTAGAAAATGGTTGATTTTCAGATGGAGACATCCCTTCCTGTATGCAACAAGATGTGTGTTCATACCAGAACAAATGAGCTTCTAGCAGCCAAACCCCTATCAGATTGTTGATGGATGTGTTTATTTGTTTTAACACTGTGCAGTGCAGGTTCAGCATTCACCACTACATACAGTGGATAACTGTTGGTGATGGCTGTGCTAGTGTGGTCAAGTGACTTCCTGTCCAAAAGTTTCCACTGGATTTATAAAAAGAACCCGCACACAATGAGCCACCCTCACCAGAACATACAGTATCTCACACACACACACACAAACACACACACAGGTGCTTCCTGGTTATAGCTGACAGAGCCACCAGATGCCTGCAGAACTGAGCTGTTTCCCAATAAGGACTGTGTGACTCATTTTTAATTTCTCACCTCCTCACCTCAGCTGACCACTGAGAAGGACAGTTTGGAATCACGATTCATTCATCAATGACTGGTAATAAGATTATACGTTGGAATTGGATGCTTGCATTTTTTGTTACTAAATCATTGTGCGATTTAAGGCGAAATATAGAACAACACTGCGCCCTTTAACTAATAGATGTTTGGTTTACTTAAATTCAGATTTCGAAAAATGGCATTTTGTTTTGTTAGCCAGAACAAAACAAGCTAGTCTGAATATGTCATGTTCCCGGTGACGTGTTGGCCATGTTTGGTATTGTGATTTTATCCAAATAAAAATACATTAGAAAAAATGACTAACTCCTGTAATAGTAGTTTGATCGACAAGTTTGATCCCGGGGAATAGGAATATTATTTACCATGACTTGTATGTTGCACTGGAAAAGAACATCAGCTAAATTACCTGAATCACACACACAGCAATTAAAATGCTATTACACTCCTTTGGTGTAGACACTGATTAGAAACACAACACAACAATCCATTTCATTGTACAATAGAGTGTTTCTGATTATGTTTACACTCACGTGAAGCTCAGACTTGTATCCATCTAGCAGACATTAATCTTATATGGACATAATGACAATAAAATGCAATACATGTGAAAAGTATCTTGATGTTCTTTAAACGGTCATGTCTAAAGCCAGCTGATGCACACTGTCAACAGGAACATATTCTGTATATCACACTAATGCTGTCATCTTTTGTATATGATGGTTTCCGGAGCATATGAATACATATATTTGTAGGGTTTCTAAGCATTTCAAAGAGTGCTGATGGTATGTTGTTCCAAGATCAGCGACAACCAGCACACAGAGTCAGCATTATGACTCAAATTACATCTAATCCAATCGCACTATGGCTGACAAACTGAAAATCTAATAGGAACATTTGTCAAGTCAAGCCAGGGTATGGTGTCCCGGATGACACAGTGTCACACTGAATACACTAACATTCGCATCCAATTGCACACACTCACATGCACATTCAGAAGATTGACTCACCCCTGATTCAACCCACTGCCAGACCCCATGTCACAATTTTTCCAGGCAGTTCAGGCTCTTGGGCAAGATTTATCTGAAAGAGAGATATGGGGGTCTTGACTGCTAGACAGCTAGACTGACAAAGCTATAGAAAAGGTTTTATTTTCCTTATATTTAGAAAATACTAAATATAAGCGGTAGCTGAGGCATTTAGTGTTTTTCTATCCTAACAGACATATACCATGTTAAAACATGGCATTTGTCAATAAGCGTACAAGAAAGTAAGTATGTCGTATCAGGATAACATCAGAAAACAAAGCTGAATGAGAGTCAAATTGAACAAGAGAGAATTTATCTTTTTCTTTCACTTCCATTGCCCATCTCTGCTCAGAGCTGGTATTTGAAGAGCCAAACAACTTCTATACTCTCCAATCTAGAATCTTCTCTTACAAGAGGTTTTAATATGATTTAAGTAACAACAATGGAACAATTTCTAGAGCCCAGATTCATTGTAGCTGTTTTTGAGACACATCACCATTTTGTAAGTGTCTTGTGAAGAAGTGCAATTGCAACTGAAATTATGATATATATTCACATGTACAGGTACTACGCAAATAGTGCCTGATCAGGCCAAAGTGCTACTTTCTATCTGAGCATGGAGTTAATCTGATTTCCCACCAAGATAGAAACACAGTATAAATACAACCTCAGTCATGTCTCAAGGCCTGTGTGATTAATCAGCACGAGAGCATGAACAAAATCTGACAGATCGACATAATCACCCTTATGTTTGCATGCAGTAAACTATTCCTACATTCATCAGCAATATAGAAAAAAAGATGGGAGGAGTAGAGAGGAGTTCCAGCCCTTTGTTATTCAAGGAAGTACATTGCCTAGCAAGCTCAAAACATCCAAAGAATTTAATGTTTTTTGTTGCAGTTCTAAGCGGCAACGGCTGTGCTCAGCATTTGAGGCCTTATCTTGTCTTGTAATGTTTAGGAGTAGGCCTATACAATCATATATGCCTACCCAACTCCTCTTGCCTCCTCTTGCCTCCTCTCCTCCCTCCTCTCCTCTCCTCTTCCCTCCTCTCTTCTCCTTACATGTGAGGGAGGCACAAAGCAAAATCCACTCAGATGGATTTAAACTCGCCCGGAATTTACAGATTGCACCGCTCCTTCTCTAATCTCACACACACACACTCTCACACACAGTTGTCACGGGGAGCAGGTGTTGGAGCAAAACGTGGACAAGGGGATTTGTAGTGTAGATGTTCTGTGCTCCGATATGAATGGGTAAATTAATTCTGGGTAGCGCAAATGACATCCCTGTGCTGGTGACAGCATAATCCCTGCGCCACTGCCACACGATTGACAGGAATAAAGAAAGAAGAAGAAAAAGGGTATATTTATTTAATTCTATATCTATTGTGACAGATTCACACTCACACAAAGGTGCATAGTTTGCGTGGCATGTTAGCTTCAGTTTAATTTCATGGAGTCCACGATAATCTTATCTCTCTCTGATGTAAAAATGATTTCCGCACTGCATAATGCATTCAGCCGGCTTACCAAGGGTGAATAAGGAACGGGTGAGGCCATCATCAAGGGGTACCACACCGATGCGCGCGCGCGCACACACACACACACGCACACACACGTGTGAGTCTATACAGTCGCTCAAAATGAAGGAGTTGCGACGATGCAAAGCAGTACAGTACAGGAGGATGTGGTTGCAGGTTCTGCGATTAGACTCACCGACAGACAGACAGGCAGACAGAGAGAGAGACCGACAGACAAAGAGTCAGCTGGTTTCTGACATTTCCTCTCTCTGTATCATGCTCTAACAATCTCTCAGAGGAGCCGGGGAAGGGCCTGGCGGGTGACTCATTCAACTTCCCAAGGAGGGGGTTGGGAGGTGGGCTTTTTTTCTTCCTCTTTCCCGATATTGGGTGTGATGCCCCCGGCAAGCACCGCAGCCAGCCAACCAACGAGCACACAGACACAAATGTGCATATACTGTACAACACTCTCGCATGCACACACACACGAGCCCCCCTCTCACACACACACACACACCCATCTAAGGTAGGTAGGTGACATATTACATACAGCTAAAGGCAAACACTCCACACACCACCACCACCACCACACCTCCTCTCTCCCCCTCCTTCCCCCCACCACCACACACACACACACACACACACACCCTGTGGCAGTCTCTGCTAATTGTATGTGGCTAACCAACTGCCTTGATTATGGCCGGCAGATGCTCCTTGATAAGGCAGGCTGGGGCGGAGAGGGACGTCACCGTTCTCAACTGACAATCAGCCACAGAATCCCGGCTTAAGTGGATCCTGCCTACGCGAGGGGGAAATTGTCAATTGGGAAGCTTTGGGGGAGGGAGGGAGTGTGGGGTGGGGAGGGGAGGGGGGGGGGGGGGTTGCAGGGTGGGTGGGAGGGTCTATTATGGGCGTATTTTGGATTTCATTCTCACTATGACTTCCTTCTGTTTTTCAGCCCATGTCACGTAGCTCTTTCTCAAAGCCCTCGCCAGACCAACACATTGCGGTTTTGCGTACTTGTGAAAAACAGGTACTGCACCACAACAATAAACCATAAAGAGTACTTGTTAACATTAGAGTGGTGCTAACACAGCAGTGGAGCTGCATTCGCCCGTATGTTGCTCACATTTAGGAAGGTGACATTCATTCATGTCTGCATGAATCTACTGGTGTAAAATGTATCTCGATTATTCAGGAAATGTGGCCATATTTGTCAGCAAGTGGGCATTATCATCCCGCATCCATGTAAATGTGTATACTGTTTACAGTACACACATATGCCTGCAAAGATGAACATATTGGTGTTGTATGTTTAATTTATACTGTATATTTGATCATTAGCACTCAGTTGTGCTCAGTAGAGCTTATTATAGTTTCAAATCATGCATGGTAACATTACATCAACCAAATCCATTACTGCCATTCACTGAAATAAATGGGGACAGTGTTTGTCAAAACATGATTAAATCTCCAAAAGAAGCAATGACGGCCTGAACGGCGGAGCCTCTCTGGTCACGTAATCTGTTCCCTAGGTTGATTTAGGTGTACTCTTACGCCACTAAGCCACAGCTCTGTCATCAGATGGGGGGAAGCGGGCAGTTCCATTTAAAAGCAGAATTTAGCGGAATAGAGCGTTACTCATATAAACAATGTGCACAACAGGCTCTTATACTGCTGCTGCAGGCCATTAACCATGTATCTGCAGGCCCTGTATACCATAGGTAGATGAAGAGGGCGGTGCAATACACAGAATGTAAAGGGAATGGGGTAAAGCACTTATAAACAGCGTAGAGGTATATGTGGTTCTAATGCCATGAACCGGACAGGCTGCAGGGCAAATTCCATTTACCACCAGTTCATCAACAGCTCCTGGTCTGGTCCCAGTAGTCTGTCGTTGAGCACCCCCTAACAACCCCTATGTGCTCCACCCATTGTAAAATACCCTGGGAGACGATAGCAGGACTCTGTCTGTTACTGGCCATACAGGTATGTGAAATAGCTCTCTCCAAAGGATCCTCTATCTAAAGTAGGCAGAGGGCAAAGGGCAGCCAAGGTGAGCTGGCAGTAAAATGGACTGGACAGTTTTGATCCCTACAGTGGCCAATGTGTCTATCATATACCAGAGACCTTTCACCAGACAGTATATGAATCTGAGAGGTGTCCCCAACGTAGCACTAATATTAGTATACAGTAAGCAGTGTACACAGTATATTCAAATATATGCTGTACATCTGTAACATACGATTTACAGTGAGTTTGAATTGCTAAAGATAATCATGAGGCTTAATCACCCCCTTGAGGCATTTCTCTGATACTGTCTGTTAACGGTTTTAATTCATATTATTATGTTCATTCAAACGTGCACCGTTCTATTAATTGTACCTAGTCATCTGTAGGTTATGTTTCTATGTGTAGCAATAACTGTGCCAGATGCCTCATGTATTCCTACAGTATACATCATTCAAATTAAAAAAAAAAGTATGAGCTCTCTTAAGATATTCACCAGAGGGGGAAATATCTTTGATTAATTGAGAGAGTTGGGGTAAAGGAGGGATAAATAGAAGAAAGACAGAAGACTGTCCATCTCATGTATCAGGAGTTTTTACTGAAACCTAGCAAAGCTTTGACAGCAGCAGTGTAAAGGCACACAAGATATGTCCTGGTATATATATTGTGTCAGTTATCCTGTATGGGTTTATTTTACCATGGCATCACTACAAAATATAATGTTAGAGTGGTTATATTCTACTACTCCTACAAACAGTTTTCATGCTTCACACAGCTTTCCAATGTGTGCTGTCGAGTAAAAAGAAAACAAAAAGATTAAAAGGTTTCGTTGACCACTGAATCCATCACAGTCCTTTTCCGGAGCATTCTGCTGCGATTCCTTCTGTGATACAACCGGGGGCAGATATACTCTAAGCTATATCTCATCAGGTCTCTGTTGTCTGAGCAACGCTATCTGTGTAAACCTACAGGTATTGATACGAAAGGCTCCGCTGTGTCTGCTCATTAGGATGCAATCGATAACCTGGAAATGAGTCCTCTATGTGAATTAAATCAGCCAGGAGCTTAAAGCCTCTTATAATGAGCTACCTCAGTCTCTGATGAATGGAGGTCAGACAGGCGGAGAGGAGCCCGGTGGGGTTGGGTGCTAGTAGGATACTCCCGACTGAAATGTACAGAACAGTGGTTCTCAGTGGTCGGCTGGGACCACCCACGGGGCTGCGAGATGCTTTTAGGAGGGTGACACTTTTGGGTTTCTGTTGTTTCAAAACCACTGCTCTCTGAAACACAGAGTCAAGACTGAACAAGTCCGACAGTAGACATAAAATGAACATTGTTAGTCTGATAACAATATTATGCCGATGATTAGTTGCAGCATTTTTTTTGTTGCAGTTGATTTAATTAGTAAATTCTACTAATTCCACCATGTAAAAACTCACCACATTGTTTACATTCTGGCATTCAATGTAACAATTACAGAGAAACTGAAACTGTTTGTGCGCGATGAGCGAGAGTAAGCGCGAGCCAGAGGAAAACACACAGGCGGTATAGCATGTGCAACGCAATAACGAAAAACAAACGTACAGGGCGACAAAGCGGAAACAATGAGCAACAGCACACAGTGCTGTTGGCCAAACTTAAATAGTCCCACAATTAACCCTAAAGGTGACGCACCTGTGGGGCTAATCCCTCCCAGGTGCGTAATAGGGAAGTGAAGCACGGAGCGCGCATAGGCCTGTGCGCGCTGATCGTGACAGAAACAGTCCCCACACATACAACCTATGGAATCAATCTGAGAGAGATAGCAGTGGCAGTGAAAGGGGTTCGTCTTCAATGGCGGCGGGATTTTACGCAGGAAACATTTTGCATTTGCAAAGCAGGAGGTGCATGTGAGCATGCAGGCCCAACACAGATTCTCTCTGATGTCGTACTGCAATTGTGACTGTATGTACAGTCAACACACGGACGGAGACTCTTCAAAGAGCTACAAAAGGCTGTCTCACAAAGCCACGTTGACAAGGGTGTGAGTTGATGCGATAAGGAAGATGAAGATAATCACTTTCATCATCGTTGTCAGACGCGTTGGAAGCCCCATCCAGAACCCACCAAACAAACAGTACAATTATAAACCTTATGCAGACACACACACACACACACACACATACACACACACACACACACAGTTAAAGATTACAGGATGTCCAGCTTCAACAGACACAGCAAGACGCCTGTTCGCTGTGCCGTTATGAACACATGAATGACTCACAAGACCTTCGCTAAATGACAGTGTCATGCCTTAAAAGCTCTATTTGCCTCAGTTGATACTTAACTCGTCTCTTGTCTGACTTTTTATCTTGAAAACCTGAAAGCCAAACAGTCCCCACTCTGTCCTCACGGGGGGGGGGGGGGGGG
>JAODLI010000001.1:4045590-4058772 GCA_027575585.1 Percopsis omiscomaycus | reverse complement strand
ATTATAGTCCATATATTAGTAATTTACCTGAAATAAATATTTGAGACAACACACACAACCCTACCTTTCTGATTCTTCACTGGAAGCAGTTGAGGTATTGGAACCCTGTGAGGCAGAGAGGGGCTCTGCCACATCCTTATTGTGCGTCAGAGGGGTGATGCCTGTAGGGGCTTTGGGCTGTTGGAACATAACCTGCTGGGCACAGGACACAGGCCTGGTAATGGGGCCTGTGGTGGTGGGAAGGGGCTTCGCTTGTGCGGGCCGACCCAGCGAGTCATCGTCTGAGTCGGAGCCGACCAGCTGGTGGGTGTATTGGTGGATCTCCTTCAGCTTGAGGATCATCTGCCGTTTTGGTAATGCCCGCACACCAAATCTGGTGGTAGAGAACATTACTTGGTATAGACGGACTAAAGCCTGTCATACATCAGCTGTCACATGTTTATTGATTGTCAAGCAATGTCTTATGAATCCTACAGTTTCAGGTTTGATGACAAAAAAAATAATCATCTTTATCATTCTGGTTAGCTGAAGGCTGTCCAACCAGCTGCTAATAACTTTGACACCTATTAGCACCTTCTTAGCACCTTTTTACCACAAACTAGATGCAACGTGTCTAGAATCGCTTGCAACATCAGGATGGTCTCATCAGGCAACGGTACAATGTGCTGCCCATATTACCACTACAGCATTAGTGTGCCTTAATCACATGGAGGAAAGCAGTGACGGACAGACTAAGTGACCCCCTGGGTGCAAATAGGATAGGTTCCTAAGTTAGTAATCTTGATGAGACATAAAAACCCATGTGGTCCTTCTTTACCTCTCTTCTTCGTATCAAGCAAAGAAGGTGAACCAACTGACCTGTTGAGCTTGTTCTTGAGCTCCGGTGTGTCCATGTCAGAGTAGCTGGGCATGGGGGTGATGGGTACCAAGGGGGTGCTCTTTTTACTGCGAGACGACACTAGACACAAGACAAAAGAAAAAAACACTTATGGAAACCGTAGTCAAGTCACAGTCACAACATGTTTTACATCACTAGTTCCCCATCTTTAATGACATAAAAACCAACCACTGACACCTTGACAATGGGAAAAGATTAAGATTACCTGGGGTTTTAAGTTGGGTCAGGGGGTTCAACCTCTGTGAAAGAGGGAGTACACCCTCCTCATCCGCCCAGCTGTCCCACATGTTAGGGTCCAAGAGGCTGGCATTGATCTCTGGGGCACAAGAGGTGGTGGGGTCAGGTGGAGAGGGAGTGAGGGGAGCGCCTGTCTGCGTGGTGGGCTTAGTAGAGAGGGTGGATGGTGACCGTGTGATGTGCTGTTTGGCCAAAGCCGAGGAGGGAACTCTTCGGGGAGAATAAGAGACATTCAGGGAGGAGGACTTGGCTGGATCTTCTGCTCCTCCACTGTCCTCCAGCCTCAGGCTGAAGCAGACCCCACCTCCGCCGTAGTCTGCGTCTGCAACAGCCTCGAGTCCCCAGGAGTCGTTGAAGGCCATGGGGGGCTCGTCCATGAAACTGTGCCGGAAACTGGGATCGAACACTTCGGGAGGCGTTACTTCTTTCTGCTCTCCTTCAGCCTCCATCTCCTTTTCTTCTCTGTCCACCCCCATCTCTGCTTCTTCTTCCTCATCTCCAGTCTTCTCCGCTGGAGTCCCAGTCTCCAGAAAAGGTCTGCTTTCACTGGAGAGCCTGCTGTCTCTATTTGGACCTGGAGGACCTCTGCAAATGGATGAAGATGATGGACTGGACAGCGAGAGACAAAGACCTCTCTTCCCCAGGCTGTCAAAGAGCCCGCTCCCTTGACCTGTAGACCCCTCCCGGCTGCCGTCATAGTAGAGTGGAGATGTTTCCACGGGAACAGGGGACCTGGGTAGATCCATGTTCAGGGGAGTGCTGCTGTAAGGGTGGGGGTGACGCTGGAGAGGGGTGCTTTTCATAGAGGCGTTTCCTTGGTGGGTACAACTAAGGCGAGTGTGGGTTGGAGAGTGTTTATGCTGGGACGGGGGGGCTGCGAACACCATCTCTCTGCCCTTATTTTCACCATTCAAGCTGGTGCTATCAGGGCTGCTCCTGTCAACTTCCATCCTCGAAACGTCCTCTAGCTGGGTGAATTGGTGGGAACCTCTGGCAGAGGAGTGCAGGGAAACAAAGGATGAGGATGACTGGGAGCAGGCTTTGGGGAATAATTGTGTCCTTCGCATGCTACTGTGGGTCTGAGTAGAGATGGAGCTGGTGCTACTGCTGGCCTGGACTGGTGTTCCTGGGATAAGCCAGGAAACCTCAGGAGAGCAATCAAGTGGATTTGGGTCATCAGAACACCGGGCTGCTGTCGTTGAATCAGACACTAAACTAGAGTCTCTATTCTCCATGACCAGCATGTTTGGTTCTAGGTTTGGTCGGTTTTTGATCTGGGTGTTGTTTTGGAGGCTTTGGCGAGGATAGGGAGATGGTGGGGAGGGACTGGGAGAGCAGACAGCGGCTAGATCTACTTCTATGTCCTCGCTGGAGTCAGACAAGACTATCAGCTCAGGTTCCTTGACGTTCTGAGGCGAAACAGGAGAACTAGGGGCACATATACTACGACTTTGGCTCTCTTGCTTTGGAGAAAGACCTTCTCTAGAGGGACTACTCCCCTGGGAGATCTTCTCAGCTATGACCCCTCCATCACCACTGTCTGCTATGATTTGGGGAGACAGGCCTAGGAGCGGCATGCTGGAGGTGATAGGAGGAGGAGGGCTAACAGACAGGTCAATGACTGTTTTTGGTGAAGGTTTGTGAGGAGACGGCTGTTCTCTGGAGCTGGGTGGTTGTGTCTTCGGGGGAGTGGCAGGGTCTTCCTCATAGAGGCCCCAGGAGTCAGAGAAGAGCCGGCTGTAGCTGCGACCCAGGCTAGTGTCAAGCTGGGGGGTTTTACCAATGGAGTCTGTGGAGATCAGATTAGGTTGTGGGCTGTTTGGTTTAGTGAAGACCTGATCACCCCCCATCTGTGGCTCCTCCGTCTCGTCTCTCTTCTCCTCCTCCTCCTCGTCCCTTTGTCTCTGTGTGGCAGCAAACTCATAGATCTCCTCCATCTCCTCCTCGTTCACTTGTTCTTCGTGCATTCCTCCGTCTTCTGACAATGATCCCCCTTTTTCCAGCCCTCCCTCTCCATCCCTTCCTTCATCTGGCTCTCCAGCATCATCATCTCCTTCGTTCCACACAGAGCGCAGGAGCTCAATAAAGCTATGGTCTCCATGGACCTCTCTGGTGCCAGATTCCTGGCCCTCTGCTGCATCCTGTCCCTGGGCCTCTGTCGCTTCCTGGTGGAGTTGGCAAAGCTGCTGTAGCCCCTCCAAGTCAAATCTTCACAGCCAGAAACACAGTAAAGTGTGAGAGAGTGTGATACTTTAACATGGCAGAACATTACAGCATTTTACACTACACAAAAAATATGTATTGTGTAGTCTAATTTAATGACTATTCTATGTTCGTTCTTGTCTCTCTCACGCGCACCTACATTTGTTTGATCACAAAAAACCAAAACAAAAAAAAGTCCATTTTAAATTAATATAATGTTAAATCACAGCTAACATTTCTGCTCTCCATCAGAGCAGAACATGTTGTGAAGTCAGGGAGACTTTAACTGCTTTGTAGAATCCCTCCAGCTCAGTTGACCTTTTGACATTCAATTAATTAAAACAGCCAGTAGCAAAACACACTTTAGACACATTCTAAGGATAAATATGCAGAGAAATACAAGCCTCTGCACGCCATACGAACCTAGATGCCAGCTCCAGGACGTGAGGCCGCAGGGAGGCTGTGACGGGGCAACGAGCTGTGTAGAGGTACTGTAGTAGGTTGTACACAGCCTCTCCTGGAACATCACCCAACAACACCCTCTCGGCCGCAGGCATTCCTTCCTCCTGCACCCCAAAACCACTGTCATGCACCTGGGAGCGGGACAGCATACACGAAGGGCGAAGAATCATCAACAGTAGTAGGAACTAGGCGAATAATAGCACAACCTGTGCTCTGAACGCCACATGGGTTAGAAATAAAGAAGCTTTGATAGACTTTCATAAAGAACCCTTAGCACGTCTAGATTATCTTGTTGAATGGTTGGTCCTTAACATTTTGATAGCGATAGGATAACATTAGCATCCTAATTCAGTCATCATAAGTATTCAATAAGTGATTTATACCAGTATTTGTATAATATTATCATTGTTTATGATATTATCATATATTTATCATCGTTTATATTTCTAATATTTTAGCAACATCACATACTATTCAAAATAGCATAAATATTATAATGGTGACACCACCTAGGACTGTTGCTATTTACCATTTGAGCCAGCAGGGGGCAGCGGGCGTAAAGCATGAATGAATGGGCAAAATAGACCTCTCCATTATCCACCTGTAGCTGCACGTCACTGAGCTGGGGGTTGTTCACCATGCTGCTCAGGTCAGTTGCCAGCCTGGACAGCGCCATCTATGAGAGCAAACCAAGAACAACATCAGCAGTCAACATATTGCAGGGTCACAATGGTATGATCCATGTCCCTATAGGTGCAGCATTGTCTCTAACGCTCTCTAACCGTTTTTGGGTTGCTTCTCTCTGCATCTGCTTCCGATTGGCCAGTACTCCTCCTAGATTGGCAGGTGTTTGTTGTGTCAGGCATGAATCCGCTGAGACAGAGCTCCACCTGCTCCTCTGGCTCCTCTGGGACAAAGCCACTAAGACGATTGTCTGTCAATAAAGCCCACAACAAAGCAATTGTTGTTACAATAACCAGCATAACTAAGTCTGTTCTACGTCAAGGTGCATTGGGACAGTGGTTTGTGAACTTTCTGAGCCATGACAGACAAAAGAGGTCATTCACTTCTTTGTTAATAGCATAACATATAGGATAAACACATTCATTGTAGCTTTTCAGCAATAAACATAAATAACCAAAACCAAAGGTGACAGTTAATTTTGAGAGAGCGACAGAGAGAAGGTATCACCTTTTGCAGGGCCTGGGGTGGTGTAGCCGAACTGGGAGAGGGTGAGGCCCTCTTCAGACAGTTTCATCAGGTCTCTGATGGCCTGACTGGCTATGTGGAGCCCTGTGCCCGAGGTGGAGGGAGCAGAAATAGGGTCTGTTTGAGAGGAGGTGAGGGAGATGTCTTCTCTTGCAGGTGGGTGGAGAGAGGATTCAGGCATGTTCGTAGTGGTGGAAGAAAGGCCACACTAGATGTTCAGGGCAAAGGGGAAAGGTTAGTGAGTATGGTTCTAAATCAAATGGTTTGTTTTGATTGATTGATTTATTTTATTACATGGTTTCTGTATTTATACAAGTAGATACATCACATGGACTTACATTTACAGGTGCATCTCAAAATATTTGAATATCATGGAAAAGTTCTGTAATTTAATTCAAAAACTGAAACCTTCAAATATTCTAGATTCATTACAGAGAAAAATGAGACAACACATCCAACAATACAGATGAGCTTAAGATCAAAGCAACCTGGGCTTCAATAACACCTCAGCAGAGCCACAGGCTGATTGCCTCAATGCCACGCCGCATTGATGCAGTCATTCATGCAAAAGATGCCCTGACCAAGTATTGAGTGCATAAATTACCTAATTTAATTTTCAGAAGGTCAACATTTCTGTATTATAAAATCTTTATTCTAATATTTTGAGATACTGGATTTTTTTCCATGAGCTGTACTGTAAGCTGTAATCATCATGATTAAAATAAAAAAAGGCTTGAAATATTTCACTTTATGTGTAATTAATCTAGAATATATGAAAGTTTCACTTTTTGAATAAAATTATTGCTATCCTTTCGATATACTTAAATACAAAATTGGCTAGAAATGTAAAAGAAACAATTATGTGCCAGTGTCTGATTAGGTGATCATTTTCCACAAAATGTTTCAGTACAAGTCTCTTACAATACATCTCTCTCACCTCTTTTTCCAAAGGCAAAAGAAACCCTCTGAGCTCTGGTGTGTAGAACTCAGACTGATTTCTGGCTCCTCCATCCCACAGCGCACTCTTTTGCCAGAGGGGGGCAGCACCGCTCCAGGCAGGCAGGCTGCTGGGGCAGCGGGTTGGGGTGGGCGGGGAGGCGGCGTGGCTTTGCAGCAGGAGGGCCGAGACGCGGTCCTGGAGCCTCAAGAGGGCCGCCTCTGTATCCTGGACGAGTAGGAGAGGAGGGGGGCGCGGGACAGCACCCTTTTTCTTCTTGCCAGGCCCCTTACCTGCATCAGGGGGACACGAAAGGGAATTTAAACAAGATGACAAGGCTTTGCAAGGACATGCTTTGTCTAACAGGGGGCACCTATTTCAAACCTACTGTACCTATTACATGCCTGACAGAAGGGGGATTACTTTTTTTAAGCCTCTTCCCAGGTGTTTTATTTGTCCGATGGAGGTAAGGATTAGGGGGGCGTGTAGGCTTGTGATGCCATTCAAGGCTAAAACTGTAATTAAGGGTTGAACACATCATTTAGTGCCATGACTGTACCAATGCCAGGCCGCCGTTTCAGCTGCGGGGCCGTAGAGATGTGAAAGGCAGAGGCCTCCTGTAACAGCATCTCCGCTGCCTGTTGCTTCTCCTGTTGCAGCAGGGAGGAGGAGAGAGCTAGGGCCACCATGGTGTCCTCATCCAGGGGCTGGGCCTTCTTCCTGGGCTTCTTTCTCAGTGGGAGGGCAGGATTAGAGGGCCCTTTCCTCTTGGAGCCTCCAGGCTGCACACTGGAATGCAGTGGGAGAGGTAAAGAATTGAACTGCAATCCACTATTTACTTCTTTGTGGAGGGAGGTAAAAGTACATTTTCCCCACAATACAGACACTTTCACCTTGCTTGGAAAAGATAGACGCTCTAGAAACAAATGCACAAGTAGTGCACCGAACCTTCATTGATAAAGTGAAGGAAACCAGAAGCGATGCGTGCGACTACTATTGGTGGGAAAACACACATGGATCTTTGTAGTTCCAACATTGTTTAAAAGGATAATCCAACATTTTGTCTCATCGTGTAAATAGAGCGAGCGAGCTGTGGGTGAGCAAGACTCAATGCGCGTGCTCTGGGGTGCCACAGTCACACGCGGAGTTTTCAGGTGAGGGAGGAGTTGGTCGCGTCCTCGTGTTTGAAACCAAAACAACACTGTTTCTCTAATCTGTGATCGCCCCGTTAAATTCATGCACACCGCCAGACGGGGGCAGGATAGTCTAGTGGTCTAGGTGTTGGACTCCCAGCCAAAAGGTTGTGGGTTCGAGCCCCAGAGTCGGCTTAGCTGTAAGTATCTATGTGCAAGATGCCTAACCCCTATCTGCTCCATGTAATAGAACAATGTAATTGTAACTCGCTTTTGATAAAAGCGTCTGCTAAATGCTGTACATGTAAAGACAACAGGTGGAATTTATGGACAGAACCATGCTCAATTTGTATATACCATAGACAAAGTCTTTTGATTGCAGTGTTAAAACGGTAGCGGTACCTATTTTAGCTACACGTGGCAGAAATCAGCTTAAGTGGGTCCCACGTTAACATTTAGACTGCATAAGTGTGTGTGTGTTCTTTTCCCAATCATGTGCAACAGATTCCCATTCAAGCACAAAGATGGAGCAACTTTGTTTCTGAAAGTAGTTCCTCACAACCTCAGGTTGTCATGGAGATTCATTTTCCCAAATATCCTGCCCAAAGCATGAGGTTTTACAACACAAGCTCCACGATACTAGATCTTATTATGACGTTATTGGCAGTCTTATTACTGGCTGACTCACTGCTGGTTCACAGCGCTGTCACTCTGGGTCTCGGCAGCCTGCCTATGCAGACAGTGCAGCAACGTGGCTGGAGACACGTCCATGGCGGAGGAGCAGCGCTTCAGGTGGGCAGAGCGACTCTTCTGGGCCTTGAACCTCTTGCCACAGATGGGACAGTCCGGTACAGCGGGTGGAGGGCGAGGGGCTGCAGCACTGTCCTCACTCTCATCCAAACATCTGCAAGAGGCATGTTGGGACAGCACCAGAGAAAGGCAGAAAAGGAGGGATAAGCATTCCATAGTGCAAATACAGCATCCTATACCCAAACATATCTCCACAGTGTACAGTAAAACTTAAAGGGTTAGTGTCTAGTGTAATTGTCCCCGTAAAAAAAAAAAGATAGGTCCCCGTAAAACATAGACACTGCATGGATGCTTTGTCCAGATGTGTGCCTTGGATTTTCACCCAAACAATGCGGGTGTGACTTTTCCGGAATTAAGTAACTTTCAACGGAGGGATTTTATTGCAGTTTCAGGCAAAACAAAAATTCTGCTTTGGTATTACACATGTATATGCTACACATTAAAGTAACCTTCCCATGCAGGTGGTTTAAAACTACCGTGGTTTTAAATCATTGCAACAATTCAAATCAAACCTGACATCCCAACCTGTTGATGTGCTGGGTGCGTCCCTCTGGGGTCATGTGGGACAGGTCTCTGTGGCAGAGCTGACAGAAGAAGAGGCCTTGATCCTCCAGTTCCACAGCCTGGACCTCTGCTACTTCCCTGTCCAGCTCCTGCTGCAGCCTCAGGGCCAGGTCCTCATCGCTGGTCTGGGAATCAAGGTGGAGGCCAGAGCTGGAGGGTTGTGGGCAGTCTGGATACAGAGCAGAAGATGGGAGTGTAATAGCCCCATTATAAGTCAAGAAGATGAGTAATGATGAGTGTGATGCACAAGGTAGATGCTATCTCACCTTGTCCTTGTGGTAGCAGAAGAACAGAGCTGGCAGTCCCAGTTGGTTGGCTCTTTCCATTGTGCATTAGCTTTTGTGGACTGACTCGCTGGAATTGTTGCATTCGAAACAGTACTTTGTCTTTAGGCCGTGCGGCCCTTTCAACTATGTCACTTGATGCGCCAGAATCTTCAGAAACGGGTGGACCTGTACCCTGTGACTGATGCAGACCCCCTCTTTGGACCACACGTTCTTTATGTTCGACTAATTTAATACAAGGTTCCGTGGGATCTAAACCATTGGCAACAGAGGCAGGCTGTGTTGCGTTGACAACAGCAGCACGTTTAGAACTGAAGTCAATTTTCTTACCCCTTCTCTTGCTTTTGTCTCCAGTGCTCGTCTGTGTTGAGGACTGTGGTTTTGCATTCCTCGGTATATTGTCGTATTCTTTCTTGCGGACTCGCTTCAGCAGCTTTGAACAAAGATCCACAAAGTCCTGGTCCGAGTCGTCCATATTCTGGGATGTTTCAGCACCCAAGCAAGGACGTTAGGGAGGTTAGATGAGCTGTAAGATTATCATGCTAGACTTTAGCATTCGTATTGACTACTGATAAAGTATTTCATTTCTGAGACTCTAATATGTATTTTAAAGACATAAACGAGACAGGCGGGAGTATATTTTCATACTCAACTTGGGGAGATACTTCCTGTCACATAATGATGACGCACTAATACAGCGCCTTCACCTTACCCGACTCGTAAATTTAGTTATTTCCCCGCTCTGCGCTTAAAAAAAAAGAAGTATATTATACATTATAAATGATCAAACGCGTCTTCTATAGCACCAACGTAATCTACAGAGATTAGCGCTATATAAGCAATAAGGCTTTGAACATTATCTCCACTTTTTTTTTTTAATTTTTAATGAGCGCATACTGAACATAGACTATAAATAAAGATACTGAAGGCAGACTTTGCCAGAGATAATATACAAAGACCGTCTGAAAGAGTCAGTTGTAAGTGGAATCAGGTAGGATAATATGAACCCAATATGAACATTAACCATTAAAGAAAACTAAAGACCATTTTTGGGAGAAATATTAAATCGTCTGCTGAGCCCATACCTTTTTTTGAGTGTGCGTATGTAACGTTAATTAAAACATTAAGTAATATGATCTTTTAGTAAGCAATTCATTATTGACTTTAAGTCTCTAGTCCCAAAATGTCCAATTAGCTGCAGAATTAAACAAAACATTTTATTGAAACAGAACAGTAACCAACAGGTAGGTCCATGGCCCATTATTTAGTGAACAAAGTAACAAGTTAGTCTGTTGCGCACAGTTTATTTAACAATATGGTATATAAGTAAGAAATGAGTCTTTAACCAGTCTATAGTGATTTAATTCTCTCTTCCTTATATTTATAGTATTCTGCTTAATAACTTGCATGACTTACAATAGGAGAACAATCCCCCTCATTCAAGTTCTTGAGTCAGAGAGGAATGATGGCTGATAGTTACACTTTCCTCAGAGTGAATCTCAAATGAAGCCAGGATTCCAAAACGGCACATTATTGCGTGCGACACTTTGAACTCGGGGTACCATTTGAGATGTGGCTTATAAACAAGCGGTCGCCAACCGATCACCATTCCGCCTCAGCTTAGGGGGGCTGTTTTCTTTTTCTCTCTTTACACTTTACATTTGTATGACAAAAATTGACAATTTACTACACCCGCAAGACAGATTCTCAGGCCACGGAGATGTTTGTTTGCAGTCCTTTTTGTCTCCTTCGAGTTGTTCGGGGAAACTGGTTAAAGGTGTGGGTTTGTGTCAGTGTCTTCATGTGCGCCTGCATACATATGTTGACAGTCCATTTCCTATTTCAATACAAGCGAGTGCTCCTCATACAAAGAGCACTCTCCCTCCCTGGACATATATTGAGAAATAGTACAACACTAGATTACAACTGCCAGGAATGAGAGCTTCAGAAGAGAATGAAAACCCTGCCAAATCCCAAGAAATTATTTGAACAGTTTTAACACAAAATGCTTTACATTTTTCCAAAGGTACAAAATGAAAATGTATGAATAATATAATGCAATTGGTTTGTAAATTTTCTTCTTTTTTAAAAAAAAAAAAAGAAAAAAAAAAGTGAAAGGCATGAAACCATACCAAAAACAAACCAAAAATAAAACAAGTTTCGAGCACATTTGGTCTCAACCAAAAATATATATTCTTTGTGATTTAAATTCCATTTAAGCAATTTGCAAATCCCTCAACATTTTAAAGAAGAAATACTTACATTATTACATTCCCTAGAACTGTTACCATTTTTTATTACTTTACCCCAATTGTTCTTTTTTCTTCTTTACAACTCTTACAACTTTTTACATGTCAGTACAAAAAGTGTTCTTAACCTTACAAAGAACAAAGCAAGCCCTCGAAAAAGGACAGTCTGGGAAGAAAGGGCCCAGTTCTCAAAAAAAGTCTCCCAAAGGAAATGCTACAATCGCTCCACAAACTTCTCTAGCGCGTCCCCCGTAGCGTCTCCCACCATCCCCAAGTCATTGTTCAGCCCCCCTCTGTTAGGTGTGTTGAGCTGCGGTAGCATGGCGCTTTGTTCTGGTGTCCCCATATGTCCCTGCTCCATAGGCCCCGATAGTGAACCGGCGAGGCCAGGGTGGGGTGACCCCGAAAGTTGATGTTGGGGCGAGGGCTGCGGTTGGTTCTGGATCTGGGGCGAGGGGCTGGAATGTGGGGGCTGCTGCGGGGGCTGTTGCGAGGGTGGACAGGGGGACTGGACAGGTGCAGGAGAGCGAACCTGGTTGCTGAGGGCAGGCTGGCTGGGGAGGTGGGCTCCACCCTGGGGCTGGCCTGCCAGCAGGTGGGTCTGGGGGCTCATGGGGCTGGGCTGGGCTGGAGAGCCCATCTGCTGCTTCAGGATGGCCTGTTGCTGCTGGGGAAGCTGCTGCTGTTGCTGCAGCATGCGCTGATGGAGCAGGTTCTGGGCTGAGTCCATCACCATGCTGGGCTGGTTAATCTGAGTCATGGACGGCAACTGGCCCATGGGTCCCCCGGCTCCCCCAGCACCTGCCTGCAGGGCTAGCTGCTGCTGCTGCTGCTGCTGCTGCTGCTGCTGCTGCTGCTGCTGCATGCGGAGTTGGGAGTAGGTGGCTGGCGTTCCCTGGGCCTGAGGGGGGAACTGGCCAGGGTGGCCTTGAGGCATCACTCCCTGTTGCTGCTGCTGCTGTTGTTGCCTTAAAAGCTGCCGGCGGTAGAGCTCCTGGATTTGGGGGTTGGGGTTGTGTGCCGGGTTCATCAGCTGGCCCTGAGGCCCCAACGCAGCCATGCCCTGAGCTGGGGGCGGCTGAGGTGGCTGCGGGGGCATGCCAGGCCTCTGCACCGCCCCTACCTGCATGGCCATGGTCTGCATGGCTGGCATGCCTGGCTGCGGCTGCTGGCCAGGCTGCTGCTGGGGCTGGTTGGCGTGGTACTTGGCTGTCCTCTGCTTGATGAAGGCTGCCATCAGCTGGGGGTTGGACTTGAGGATGTTGAGGACCTGCTGCTGCTGCTGGGGGGAGCTCGGGGACTTGAGGGTGCGGAGAAGGTCCTGGAGGGCATTGGGTGCGAAGGCGGCGGGTCTCTGTGGAGTCTGTGGCCGGGCGACAGGTTGCTGGGGGACTAGCGTCCTCTGGGCTGGTAGCGGCTGCTGGCCCTGGGGCATCATGGCTCGTTGAATGGTCATGGCCTGCTGAGGGGACTGACCTTGGGGGACGCCAGGCTGCTGAGGCTGGGCAGCCTGCATTGGTCCTCCAGCTCCAGGCCACTGGCCTGAGGCCAGACCGGGCTGCAGTACCTGTGGCCCCCGGGGCCCTGGCACCATCTGCATTGGCGGCTGCATGGGCCCCGCCAGACGCTGTGGAGACTGCTGGGGGTTCATGGGCAGGCCGTTCATGTTTACTCGGTAGTTCTGGTTGTGCTGGGCCTGGGCCATCATCTCTATGTGGCGCGCTATCTTAACCGCAGCCAGGGGGGGTTGCTGCTGCGGAGGCTGCGGGGGCTGCTGAGGCGGCTGGGGGAGCGGGGACTGCTGCTGGTGCAGAGGGGAGGCCTGGGGCCCTGGCTTACCCTGCGACACGGGGGTTTGAGGCTGGCCGTTGCGAGGTGCGCTGGGGAAGGTGGGGGGCATGGCGGTATTGGGGGTCTGGGACTGGTTGGGGAGTGGCTGTTGGGCTGTCTGGGGGGTGTTGGGCTGGGCGTGGGATGCCGGCGTGCTGGGTGCCGCAGAGGCTGGTGGGGAAGGTAGAGGCATGGTTCTGCCTTGCATGGTGGCCATCCTCCTCCTCATCATCTGGGCCTGCTGGAGCCTGTGCTGCAGCTGCTGCTGCCGCAGCTTGTGCTTGATGTTCAGGCAGAAGGGCACGGGACACTTGTTCTCCTGGCAGTGCTTGGCGTGGTAGCAGCACAGGGCGATGAGCTGCTTGCA
>JAODLI010000001.1:4027527-4042577 GCA_027575585.1 Percopsis omiscomaycus | reverse complement strand
AAGATGCCTAACCCCTACCTGCTCCATGTAATAGCACCATGTAATTGTAAGTCGCTTTGGATAAAAGCGTCTGCTTAATGCCAAATTGTAACACACAACATATATCCCATTAGATATTATGTTATGACGCCTTGGGACCTATCTGCTGTTCAGAAGCAGCTTGCAATTCTACTAAGAATTAATTAGAAAATAAATCAACAATTTAGCTTCCCCTGTGCTACAGCGCGTCGCCAGTATTTTGGAGCAAACTGCACTGAAACCCCCACATAGATTATTATGACACTTTCTTTTCATGGTAATATGTTACACCTGCTGAGCAGTGCTACACACATGCTATTTTATTTTAGCAACCATGGTCCTAATCTTTGGTTCTTAATGTCCAGCATTTTCTCATTTTCAAGGGAGGTTCTAAAGAAAAATCTCAATGGCTGTATAAACTGGATATCTGACATAATGACAAACAAGTAAAGTTTCATTGTTCTGACCTCAGGAGTTTCACAAGCAGCTGTGTTCTCCTCCTTCTTCCTCTCCTCCTCCTCTTGCTCCAGCTCCTTGATGCTTTCCTCCAGGACATTGGGCCAGAAGTCACCCTCAAAATAGGGAAGCTCATTGGCGCTGGTTAGCCGGTCCTCTGTTGCCTGCTTGAAAATGTCCTGAGAGCAAGACAAGTAGCAAGGTGGATTCAAATCACAGGAAGAAATGCCCTGTAGGAAGGGGCTCTGACACGTCGGTGATAAAGCTTTAATATTGTAACAAGCAAGCATTTCCGCATTTAATGGTTAAGCAAAACCACAGAAAGAAGTTGTGCATAGCTTGCAGTACCCTTTGTGCACAAGCAAGACGCCCACCTTGACAACTGCTCTACTGCCATGGTTAATAACTGCCTACGCTTGACAGTTCTCACCTAGGTATATAATATGGTTAGAATATGGTTGATATGGCTGCACTTAATGTCCACCACTGAGAGTAAGGAAAACCTCCTGGAATGACGCTGCTCACCTTGTAGTCATGCAGGATTCTCTCAGCGAAAGCCTTGTCCAGCATCTTCCTGTACCACTCCTGCAGCCTCTTGGGCTTTGGGATTTTCTGGTCAGAAGGATGGCAGTGGAAGATGTAGTCATCTCCTTCACTGGGTGGACACGCCCAGATGTGCCCCTGGGCATAGCTGTAGATATGTAGGACCACACGTGAGCTCTGGGACTGTACTATCAGGTTTAGTATCACTAAATTCAATGGCAAAATGATACCATGATAAAAAAGGAAAACGCACTAGCCTAAGGTACATTCTCTTAGAGATATTTTCCAGTTTATCAAGTCTTTGCATATGCAAAACCTGTACAAGAGTTATTTACTCTGTGTCGTCATTCCTCGTTTAGTTCTAAAAGCAAGGTAAAACACCTAGTGTGAATTATACACTTAAATTATGCTCATTGAATTTACTATAATTTGTGCACGTTTAGTTAGTTCAATTTGTTTTCGCTAATTGTGGAAACCTTACGGTTGTGCTGGGAGTGGGCGGTAAGAAAACTGATTCACTGTGATGTCAAGTACGATGTTAAAATTTACACCGCATTTTATCGTTTCCTTTAGAATACTAAGTGGCGCTGTTTACACTGTAAAACTGTTATGTAAAAAAACATGAATAGTTTTTACCTTTGCTATTGTAATGCTGTGATTATATATGGTAAATACCTTTGTGACTAGTTTCAGTTTGGGCCGAACATCGCTTTCACAAACAGTTTTCAGATGGTAAACAACCACCTCAGGTTTGCCACAGACTTGACCAACGGCAGTATCTGTGCCATGCATGACAAAACTAAATGCCTCCTTGAGCGCCTCCATACTTAGGCAAAAAACATGATATGATGGAATATTTATGTTCCATCTATTCACACGGGATTAGTATAACCGAGGTTATTTCTACGGCTCGTTTTCAAGAAGATAAAAGGCACAGGAATCTTTACTGACACGGGAGCGTGTCTGAAATGGCGCATTTGGGACCGGACTAAAAACCCCACCTCCCATCATGTAAACCTAATCTTGTCCGAATTGGGTTTAAATTAATTTGTGATTAACCCCAGGTTTTACTGCATTCAGTGGAGAGGTAGGATGTGTAGGAACACACATTCACACTCAGCCTCTTACCAGCTTTCCGTCTTTGTTTGCATATTGTTTTTCATAAAGCCGGCATTCTTTAAACAAATTGTCAGGAGTATCTTTGTGCTCCAGCAGTCAGACCCTACAAATTCTGGACCATTTTAGTGTATATAGGTTACGTATGTTTGCAAAACAATGAAAGTGAATGGAGGATGAATACAACTAGAGTTTACAGTCTAGCACCTACTGCGAACCAGGGATCAATTGAAGGCACCAGTCAGTGGGAAAACTTAATATTGATGTAAGGAAGCTACAGAGGCAGGGGTTAAACAAATCTTCAATTCTGCTTTAAGTAAACAGAAGAAGAAAGACTCACCCCAATTTTTTGACATATTCTAGATAGCCAATGAGGATCTCGTGGTAGACTGCCGTTCGTAGCAAGCGAGGTCTGAAGAAGTGAATACTGTCAAGGTACGATATGTAGACCCGTCTGTGGAGCCACATGGAGAGATGAAACATGGTTAAGAATATCCACAGCTGGGAAATTAGTGCACCATGTTCTGCAAATGGCAGAACCGTGGCGCTAAACATATGAAGAAATGTGTATACATCACAAGCATTATCACAAGCATTATGTACGTCATCAGCAACATGGTAAGCGGGTGTTTTAAAGAGGTCCCAGAGTATCATTATGCTCACAGTGATATCTTTTAGTCATTTACAGACCTAGTGTTGGGGAATGGGCAGTCGGAGCCGTACTCCTGAACGTGCATGCCAAAGAAGCACACGTCCACACCGTCAATCTCCTCAAAGGCAAAAAGTGCTTTGGTTCTGTAGGGAAAGGTCTCGGGCATGTCACCTGTGTCCACGAACCTAGTGGGACATGAAATCACCAATGTATGTTACAGACATCATATGTTGAGACATAATAGTGTACTGTGTACTGGTGAGCAGTGTAATGATAAATGTGCAATGTAGGATCATAACACAAATGGGAAAACAAGTCTATTCCAAACTAGACAACAAAAATGTTGTACAGTGGCCAGAAAGTTATGTTGTGCATTCACCACGACAGCAAGACTATAATGACGAGATTCAAACCATGAATAAGTTAGAAAAATGGCCAGGAATCAGTCAACCTTAAGATCAATCAACCTGAACGCTATATTCAGAGGACAGGACAAGCATTACAGGGATATAATCTTCTAAATAGTGTATGTGATACATAGTCAAGCACAGAACCCCACTATAAAAGCTTTACTCTAGCAGCACCAAGACAAATCCTAGTTGCATCATATTCGCATAACAAATCTTCCACTGTAGTGCAGTCTTCTTTCAGTAAAACATCTGTCCAGCATTGTCAAGCACTTCCAAGCGTGAACCTCTTACCGGGTTTTCATGCCTTGTTTAACCTCCACAGTTTTGTCTGAGCTGGCGACCACTCGCACAAACACCTCTCCGGCTTCCGGGTGGTTCTGTCTCTTCAAGTACTTGTTCACACGGTCCTCTATGTACATTCCTAACCGTGTGGACTGCAGCCCTGTAGCACACATACAAACAGGCATTTCATGACCAGTCCAGGGAACACAAGAGGAGACGTATGCTCTGAAAACACACTTACTTTTTGCAGAAAACTTGTTATCCTTCCTTGTTTTACCACTCTTCTTTAAACAGTTATCACAGATAAAGCTGTAAAAAACAAAGGGATACATAGACAAGTAAGTACATTTGCCATGGTTACCACATGTAGCAGTGTTGCATCTATGAAACTATAGTAGCTCACCCAGAAGGCCAGATGACATCGTAGTGTAACACACATATCTGGTGCATCTTGCGTCCACAATCTTTACATTCAACAAACCTGAGGGGGGTGGGAGGAGGAATAAAGCAAATAATTGATAATCCACAAAGAGATAGACAGACCACCGTGTGACCTTTTAAGCAGAGGTTTGTCCCCTCAGCAGCTTACCCACCGTCATTCACATTACATTTGGTTCATTTTAACAATTTGGCCAAGAATGCCGTTATCCAAAGTGTTGAGGTAGGGGTTAGGGATCTTGCTCATAGATGCTTACAGGTAGGCCAGACACCCTCAACGCTATCCTACCCTGCCCCCTATAGGAAGTAGCTACAGTGGGATAGGAACCGTAGTCTCATGATTTAACTTAATTCCTTAACTAGTTATGTTCCACGGTCAAGTACCCATGGCCATCCTTTGTACGACTGTAGATTACTTAACTGCAGAGGCAGCAAGCAACAAATCATCTCCATTCTCTTTTATCTTCCTCCAGTTCTTACGCACTTGCAAGCCAACCAATGCAAGTGCGCCTTTGTTGGAGGTTTAAAAATGAGTGTCTCAAAGGGAAGTCTCTTCGCAGGACATGGATGTGTGAATTTACTCAGCAGGTGGCGCTGCTGAGCTGGCCTGGGGCTCTACTATGGCCTGACTGATGCCAGGCCATGGGAAAGCGTCAAGCGAGAAACGCCTTAAACACAGATGTGTGCAGCAGATAAGTACTAGTTACTTTCACAGGAAAAAGCAGGAAATGGGGATCTTTAAAATGCATGAGTTTTGAAAGACCATATTTGTTGCATTTTGGCAGTCTACCTGCCAATGAAAAGGTGTTGGTGTGCATCTACTTACGGTTCAGCGTCTAGTGTGTCATTCTTTTTCCTTTCAAACTGGTCTTTTGATATCATTCTGAGGGGAAAGGGAAAACAAGTTATACATAGAAAAACACACTAAATATAAAATCAATTGAGCAACTGAATAGACATGACACCACAAAAAAAATGTGTTGTTGAAATTGATGAGTTCACCGAGTTAAATTAAAAGGCAGTGACACACGGATTAACATCCTTAAGAAACCATACTAAAGTCACTTAAACCATACTAAAGTTAAAGAATATTTACTGGCTTGATTGCGGTAACGTCCTCTAATACAGAACAAGATTGTTTGGAGAGTCGTGCAGTATTAGGCTAGTGATTCTCTTACGTCTGTGGTTGTGCTGGATCATCCCCCAACGTCACACTGTCGCCTTGGATCTCATTGAAGCACTTCTCACAGAAATGATACCTGCAGGAACACAGAGGCAGAAACAGGTTATTGCACATCCCGCCTGTGAGAACCCTACAAAAAGGCTTTAAGAGAAACGTATAAATCTGGGTTAAAAAGATTTGTGTACACTTCCTTCATATTCCCTTTCATAAATATGTATGAATGCAAATTATTACAAAAAACATGTACACCGTTATGTTAGATGCGATTGTGTGTGTGACTGTTATTTGTTTAATCGTAAAGAGAGAACCTATGGGCTCCCATTGAGTGTAAACGGAGCACAGTGCTACCTGTCTGGTTGTGCTTAATCATTGCTGCTGCCCCACAACTATATTCTCCAAGAGCTTTCAATTATTGGACGGCAGTAACAAACCCCATCCAACAGAGGGCGCATGGGACTAGAGCAGTCATCTGCTGGCTTTCAGCAGAAGGGAAAATGCAATCATACGCAACACTGCGTCTGGCCTTAACTGAGGCATTTCGTTTTCTCTCGTTGTAGAAGGGCCACAAATGCTTGCTTAATGTCTGTTGATGGACGCAGACTGAAAAAAAGATAAGCCTGGCTTTGCTTCTGCGCGTTGCCTCAAGTGTAGTGTTTTTCCCTTTGTGTGCCAGTGATGAAGCCTGGCTTAATACACTACTTAATGCGACTAGGAGACAGGGACACACCTGGGTATAGTGTTCAGCAACAGATAAACACACCAATCCTGTGTGTGATGCCATCACTCCCCGATAGTGTGAAGGAAAACATAATGTCATTAAGTGTTGGCAAATGCCATTCCGATACGTCACCCTGAACCTATACACAAAAGGACTGTGTACCTGTTCTGGTAGCTGTAGTATGTGCCTCCAGTGGGGATGGTGCACAGCTGCTTGCCGTAGCAGCACAGGGTTTGAGGGGAGAACTCGTACTGCAGAGACAAGGTCAAATAAACAGGCAAGTCATTTGATTTAAAGAATGACATTTGTTACAAACTATTCTTATTCACAAGGTTTGCTCAATACAGTGGCAACGTTGTTAAATAACCAACGATTAAGCTTGGTTATTGGGAAGCACACGAGTGAAGGAGCCTGTGCCTTTCAACATGCAGCTAAACAGTTATGTGCCTGTCCTATCATAAGGGGCTGTCAAGACAGACAGGAGAAAAGGTCAACTGGCTGATGAGAGCTCTCCTCAGGTTGAAGGCAGGTGGTCCAACATTGCTGTTGCTGATGTCAGCGACCACATACTGTATATAGATGTTGTCCCTGCCCAACAGGTGAGAGATGTGAGGCGCACACAGCCAGCAGTCCAAGTTATCTTTGTAGTCCCTTTGATGTAGCATGCCAATGTAACACGGACTCCTGATCAGACCCAGATGAACTTCTTCCCAACTCGGCTTCTGTGCTTCTCGTGCTCCCAACCGTCTCACCTTCCTGCCGCAGCAGTAGCCCAGGCCCTGCATGACGGGATCTATCTCGGACTCGAACACCTCGGCCAGCTTGGAGCAGTACTTGTAGACGCGGGACGTCTTGCGGTTGTACAGCCAGGCGTTGTTGAACATCATCCAGACATCGTCCACGTACTGCCAGGGCTCCTGGTACTGGCCCGTGTCCAGCTTACGCTTTATTGTGGACAGATCTATGGGGTTCTTCACTATGTCAAAGTAGTCCTGCAGAGACAGAAACAGGGTCCCGTTGTTTCCTCAAGTGTTCCATTACACATGTACAGAAGCAATGCAAGTCAGTGTGTTACCCACCGGGATGCCCAGCAGCATGGGGTCTACTGGTTGTCTGAAGGGCAGAGACTCTGGGTCCTGCCTGTAGAGAGACTCCAGAGTGGGCATGAGAGCCTGTCTCAGCTCCTCAGGTTTAAAGACTGGAGGAGGAAGGAGGCAGGGAGACAGAGAGAGATCAATGATGAGGTCATTAAAATACAAATGTCAACAGTCTAAACTAGAATGGCACTCAAAGTGATGCTACACCCTCACATGTGGTGGCCAGTAACAACATGCATGTTACAGATTATAAGGCCAAACTGAACAATACAGCGACTTTTAGATGACTAAAGTACTTCACAAGACTTCACATTTAACAACCATTTTGTATAAAGGCGCACCAACACTATATGATGCACATAGACCCAAGTGGCACTGGCACGATTTAGATTCTACATCAGAATGGCAACATCAAAGTCAGGCCAAAACTGGTGTATTTTCTAAGCAGAACATCACATTCTTTGTCAGAGGTTCTAATACTCACTCTTCCTCCGTGACTGAGAGGGAGAGGCGGCCGTGCCGTTTCCACCCCCCTCCTCCTCTTCTTTGGGTTCAATCTTTATTTCCGGTTTCTTCTCCCCCACCTCCATTGGCTCCTGCTTCTCCTCTGGCTCCTCCTTCTTCATTGTTAGAGAAACGGAGTCATCCTCCATCTGCAGACAAAGACTATTTGGCTCAGTGTGACTCATTTCACAACCACAAGCTCCCAGGAATAAGAGAACACACTCCACCCAAGAACTTGAAGGTAGTGCTCGTCAACTGTCCAACTGAACAAGGACACAACACACCATAAGAGTGGTTCACAGCTTGCACCTCCATTGAATTGACTACATAAATGTAGGAATTAGTGAAATATTACAATTAGGTCAGTTAGCAGACGCTTTTATCCAAAGGGACTTACAATTACATGCTGCTATTACATGGAGCAGATAGGGGTTAGGCATCTTGCTCAAGGATGCTTACAGGTAGGCCAACTCTGTGGCTCGAACCCACGACCTTCTGGCTGGGAGTCCAACACCTAGACTATCCTGCCCCCTGTATAAATCGATGGATGAACATAGACACAAACCAAATATTGTTTGACTAGATGAATAAAGACGTATATCTGAAGAGGTGCCTAGTTTATGCACTGCACGCAACTGTAAAATACCTATATAAAAAAGGTTTCCCTTCCAAAGACTTTTAAGGGCAGGCCAACAAAAACCCATTTAGGCCTATTTTCCATTGGTAATCTTTATTAACCCATTCAAACCTAAGGCTCGTTTCAAAAAAGCATTCTAAAACCTAGGGGATTGCGTGAAAACAACCACCTAAAACATGCATTTCACAGGCATGTTTACATTTTGTATGTTACACTGATGTTCATGAATGTGCTCGGTCCCCATCAAATAAACAAATAAAATAAAAAGCACTCACAGCAAGTATAAATTAGCCAAAAGCCGAGATATAAACCCACTACCTGTTTGGCAGCTTCACCTCCGAATTTGGCTGTAACAGATGAATGTTTTGAAAAAAAAATTAAATCACCTGTCTGATAACTTGTGTGAGGATTTGTCTGAAAATTATCTGTGCCAAATTTGGTGAAGATTTGACAAGGTTTGTGGCCACTGAAAACGTAACATTTTAAGGTTTAAGCCACATACATTTGGTCGACATGATAGGTTGTCATGTCCCATCCTTAGTATCTCCCAAGATATCACCAGACATAGCAACCACCAATTACCAAAAGTAAGTGTGTTTTTTTTGTTTTGTTGGAAAAACTTGTTTTTGTTTATTGCAACACCCCCCAGTGGTCAAATGGCGTACCTTTTTTGCACAACCTCAGGAAGGGATCCCAAGACCATACAACAAGTTTGGTGTCAATACATAACAGTTGCTGAGATATGTCCTCACTTCCTGTTTGCTGCTTCACTGCTTGGTCTCCAATGAGGTGTAGATCATGACACATTTGATTTCTTCTTAAATATTACATGGATAAAAAAAACTGGTAAATATAGAGGTTCAAAATAAAAATTTAAATGAATGATGATTATTACAATTGATGATTATGTATCCCTTCCTAATAAAATATTGTTCTTTTCCACTTCCAATTTTTTTTTGTTGAACTGGTTTGGAATCCTGCTATGGGTTAGAATATAAAGAATGGTTTGATAAATGTGGCACTAAAAGAATAGAAGTGAACCAATAATATTCTCCCCCCCACCCACGCAACCCACCTCCATCTTGGGCTCCATCTTTCCACCACTGGGCTCAAAGTCCTGGTCGCGGCGTGGTTCAACTTTGGTCTCCTGGACAGGGAGATCGGCCCCTGCGTGCAGCGAGTGCAGGTCGGCGCTAGCGGCCGAGGCTGGGGTGGGCACTCTGTTGTCCAGACTGGTCCCAGGTTGAGACAGCTGCCGAGACACAAAGGGGAGGGGATGACATGAGTTCTGAGCATCAGTGCTTTCACAGCTCTTTGGCATGCAGGGGCGAGGCTGTGGTGTGCATTTTACGCTGCACTGCACCGCAAAGCCCACTGATGCGATATTTCCATTGAGATGGATGCTATGAACACTGGTGGAGATGCAGTTATCAGACACAGGGGTGGATGTGGCTGGGGACTGGTGGGAACATGGCGGTCAGTGGCATGGGGTGTTGAAGGGGGAGCGGTCAGAGCGGAGGGCATGCGGAGGGTCTCAGTCTCACCGGCGTGGTAGGGGGCTGAGGTGGGGGCTGCGTCTGTGCTGATGCGGGGAGCTCCGCCCGAGGTTGGGGCTGGGTGGGGCGGGGCGGGGTGGCACCCTGTGCGGGGGCAGGGCCAGGGAGGGTGGGGGTGGAGCTGCGGCTGGAGGGCTGGGGGTGCGGCGGGTTAGCGGCCCCAGCTGACGAGGCAGCGGGTGAAGGCGTGGAGTACAAAGGGGTTTGGGAGGAGGCTAGCTGGGGACCCAGTGAGGGGCCAAGTGCATTCATTGGGAGGTTAGCGCTCTGTTGTTGCTGCTGGAGGAAAAAACACACAAAAGGGCAGGCGAATAATCACACACACACACACACGATAAGCAGACAGACAAACATTCACAAGGTCAGACAGAAACTTAACACACACCACACAGCAGCTTTTCTGAATGCAAAGAGCTTAGCAGCAGGCCAACTGCAGTGTGTGCATCTCTCACCTGGGTGACAGCAGCCTGTGCCGCTGGCTGGCTCATGCCAGGCCCCAGAGTGACAACAGTAGAGCCTGGGGGGAACTGTGTCTGGGCCAGGTACTGTCCCTGGTTAGCCGTCTGGCCCACCATGCTTCCTCCACCATGGGCCGCCATCATGCCCTGGGCCTGGGGCATCCTGGAGGGAGACAGGCCCATCTACACAACGTCACAGGGGGGAGAAAGATGGCACGTCACCAGAAGCTGAGCGGCAACAACTCTCACGCACTCTACTTTTACTGTGAAACAACTGGACGGTATGGTACAAATGAAAGCCATACTGGGCTTCATATTACATCCTCCTGCCGACGTTGGCCCTGAATTAAGCCCTCATTCGCAGAAGATTCTAGACCGGCAACTCAGTTGAATTCATCCGTCATTGACTCACTTTTTTTCATAAACATACTTCTAACGCACCTACAAAGCCCTTGCCAGTCTCTACTTCTTTTCAAGTTACTCTAGTTTGTTGTAGAAGTGGTATATTTTAAGTTATGTTTACATTTGGGATAAAACTTATCTTAAATGAAACTACAACCACACAACATTTATTTCGGCAGCCTCATGCAACCCGTGCTACCAGTAAATAAAGTGATCAGCTTTTTTTTTCTCCTTCCTCAGTCAAAGGCGGATGAAAATGCCAATCTGCTTCTGGTCCAACTGATTTACAGAATGTGAGCATAAGGATTTACAGTATATTGAGGTAAAGAAGATACAGAGTCAAGGGTTTAACAAAAGTTCAGTATAGCTTTAACCACACCAAGGTTTTGTCCTAGTAGCCTTGTGAGACTAAACTAATCAGTCTGAACATATTAAATATAGTCAACAAAATCATTTTAGTCCACTCATTGTCCTTTCAATTCAAAGTCATCTTATTTTCTCTCATTTTACATTAACAACCCTCAACATGTTTTCAATACACCAGTGTTATAAATATGAATCATAACTATAGGGTGTCCAGCTATAAGCTGAGTGCAGATAATTTGTTGCAAGTAGTACTACAGCATTGAGCCAGGGGTGTCAGCTGCATTGTTAAATATCCGGGGCTGAGCCCAGATTCTTCGGACCTGTTGGAGTGTGCTTTAAGCACTGACCTGTTGGAGTGTGCTTTTCACACAAGTAGCGTGTCAAGCAAACAAATCTGGATTAAATGGAGTAAACATTTGTTTATAGCAGCAATATTCACAACCTCTTTGTTATGGATTTTACTCTGTACAACTACAATTAATGTGGCTAAAAATAAAATGTGTCAAAATCCATCGGGTTCCCTGTTGAGTTTGTCTAAGTAGCAATGATTAGCCTAAATAGTTTGATGCTGGGCTAAACTATAGAAGTAAGCTAGAATCAACAAACAATCCTTTTCAGCAGACAGGCAATGATAGCTGTTTTACAAACCATATAAAGTGAGTTTTCTCCCGTTGTGTTGTACCCCATCGGCACCAAATTAGAGTGACACTGATTTCCTGGCAATCAAATTGTTTAAATGAGTACAAAGTTCTTCATAGATCTAGACTGTTAATGTTGCTCTCAAAGTGCACCAGACTGATGAATTTAACTTTAAAATGTAAAAAATTATTCTTTAGGGGGAGCATGCCTGTACCTTTGTATTCAAAGGGCACGCTTTTTAAACACAGCTCTGCAGTGCTCAACAAATGCACTTAGGTTAAGAGCCCTTAGTGCAAAGCAGAACAAGACAAGTCCACTTGAGCCTGCCTTTCATTGCACAGGTTACCTGCCTGCATCCACACCGTTCACTCTCTAAAAGCCAAATAAAGGGTAATTTCATCTACTTTTCCCTTCACAGTAGCGCTACATTCTCTCTACATTTGCTCTCTTCAGTTCATTCTCACACTTGTCATAATTGAGTAAAATGATAGTGGTTAAGTTCTGGCTTTGTCACTTTTCAATTATGCAGGGTGCTGTGAATGGAGAGAACAGATTTCTGCAGCATAAAAGGCAAGGCTCCACCAGACTCGTGTGTTTTCCAAAGCCTCAATATCTACACTATAAACAATTTGTTTGTTTTAATCAAATATGTTCGTCGGTAAATGCAGACGCTTATTATGATCAAGCCCGTTTCCCAAATTTTTTAGCAAACCTGGATCACTGGTGTTGTTCTCCACCTAAATCAATTAACAGGTTGTGTGTACACATGAGCACTATTCCACCCACTTGATATTGGGGGAGAAAAATAAAAGATAAAACAATAGCTTCTCTCCTTTGCGCTGAAGCCAACATACAAGCACTGAATAGCTAGCAACAATTTATTTGAAAGCCCTGATATAAATACCTTTATTTAAAAAAGGGGAATTAAAAATTATATAAAACCCTTATTTAATATGTAGATCATAGCACTACTTATTTTTAAATGCGTGGCTGAAGCTGAACCAAGACACAAAAGTGAGGTTTACGCAAGACAATGGTCTGGGGTAAACAAGGCCTCACCAACAGTTACACATCTCTGCAATAGGAGGGATGTGTATGGATGCTTTTGCTTCATAGATAAATGAACACAAATAAACTTGGTCCCATGTCTTGTAAACTGGAATTAAGCCCACAATTATGCTGCTCGATTAGCCACTACCAAAGCCTGCCTGCTTTTGGGCAGTGTCCAGTTTTGTACAATAAATATTTGTATGAATGTGTCCGTGTGTTTCCCTCACCACTGGAACAGAGCTCATGCTGATTTGCTGTGGGTGGTTCATAGGTGAAGCAGCGCGAGCTCCCATGGGAGCCTGGGACATGGGAACATTGGGTAAAGCCATGGGATTGAACTGGTTGATTCCTGCATGAAAGGAGTGACCATATTATTAAGCAATAGAGACGAACCCTAAAACAAGTTTATGGCACCCAAACACAATGTTTACACAAACAAAAAAGATAAGTATAAATATAAGTACCTTGAGGACCCTGCATGCGATTCATAATTGGATTTGGCACATTGGGCATAGATACAGGTCCATCTGTAGCAAGGTAGGAGAGATTCATATTATAAAATACCTAATAAGAGGGGGGAACCTTGGCATTTGGAAATTATGCATAAACCCAGTGACACAACCAGTACTTTACTGCAGATTGCTCCAATTTTACAGGTGCATTGACCATTACACAGGTTAATGTGTCAATCTAGGGGGTTCAATTCATATTTAAATTCTGCTCTAGACCTTCCGGACCTGTGTAGTGAGGGGCCTTGTACTCACTCTGTGACCTGGGGCCCATAGTGTTGGGTTGCGGGAGGCTTGCTTGCTGGGCCCCCTGGGAAGCCAGGGGCGCCTGGTTGATGATCTGCTTCTGCAGACGTGAGCGCCTCTTCTCCTCCAGTTCCTTCTGAATCTTATAGATCTTCTCAGCCAGGAAGTGGTAATACTCATCCTGGGTGGAGGGAGAAAGGAATTAGAAACTACAACTTGCATTAGGGGTTTATCTTATTGTAGTAACTGACACAGGCCAGTTTGGTAAACCCACCCGGCTGTTAGCCGACTCATACATGTCCCCCTCAACCTTCCTGGCGTAGGCCACAAGGTTCTCCATTCGTCTGTCCTTCAAAGCTGCTGGGTCTGGGGTAGGGAATATGGCTTGTACTCTGTATCCCAGAACAGAAAGAAATCACAGCAGTGAGTAAATGAAGCAAAATCTTAAACCGTAACCAAGTTAAGGGGCTGTCTGTCCGTCATAGGAGCTGAGAAGTTTACCAGCCACATCATTTACTATTGTGAGACGTACCCTCTGGCCATGAACTGGAGGTTGGTCCGCTGTGGCTGTTTTAATTCATGTCCACCATGTTGATGACGGCATGATGTTTAATCTACTGTTTGTTTGATTTGCCGTTTCATCCGCCATTTACTGTGTACACCGTAGCTTTAACCAACCAACCAACAGCTAGCAGAGAGCAGATATGTTGCGCTTCTGGACTTACAGTTTGTGTACGAGGTGATTGCGCAGGTCCTGAGTGACGTGCTCGTGCCAGGCTTTCCTGGTGCCGGTGGCAGAGAGGGGAGCTGCAGTGGGCAGGTTGCTCATTGAGCCCACAGATGACCCATCTGACAGCAGCTGACTAGAGGAGCAACAGCATTGATTGACAGGGCAAGAAAGGAACAAGAATTAAAATAAAAAAATAAATAAAAAGTGTTTCTTTGAATTGTGCATCAAACTCTAGTGAATGCATTAGGGGTGTGACTTTTTTTTTAGAGAAGTGACTTAGTTAAACTGACTTGTTAGCATTGAGTGTGTTGGGGAGAGAGGAGTCCGGGTGCATGTTGGCCTGTTCTGACGAAGGCACGCCCATGGCTGCACCTCCAAGGGCAATTTGGTTACCTGTGGAGAAGGTAGGCGTAATGGGATTATAACAAACACAGAAGCTCCTCTGTCAAAAATTGGGATGCAAATTAGCTTTTCCTAAATAGTTTTATTCTAGACTATGATTTCCCTTTAGCACAGGGAGCATGTACCAAGTGCACTGATGGGTCTCATCTGCTGCGGTAGCTGTGAAGTCTGCGTCTGCCCAGGACCCGGGGCCTGCTGGGCCTGCCCAGGGGCCTGGCTGCTGTAGGGCAGTCCGAGTGCTGCGTAGGCCCTCTGCATGGAGCTGGGGTCTATGGGAGCTGAAGAGGTGATTGTTGGGGCACTGGGCTGACCAGCACCCACAGTGGACATTGGGTTCTGGAGGCCAGTGTTGGGGGAGCTCAGTATGGCTGGAGACAGAATGATAAAAATACTCGTCGTCAGGGTTAGGGCTACCACACAACACCTGCGCCAAGACATGGTCTGACCAGACGGAGACGCTAGCGCAATATTTGGTTTTATTTGACACCATACTAGCACTGAGCCCCCTGATTTTGACTGACACACCCTCTACTGAAGTTACCATGTTACATGATGCTGTCTTTATTTTGGAGAATGTTATCTACTTGTAAACTGGTAGTTAACCGGTTCAACTGTTGACAAATGTACTAATTGTAAGT
>JAODLI010000001.1:3999304-4022543 GCA_027575585.1 Percopsis omiscomaycus | reverse complement strand
GAGATTTCTAAATTATTCCATTCCTTTTTTACTCACAATTTGTACAGTGTCCCAACTTTTTTGGAATCAGGTTTGTAGAAACTGAAACATTTGGCTTCCTAACATTGTTAAATAGCTGAATAAATCCTTAAAATTGCACTGAAATGGTTGGATTTTACACATGGCATCAATGTGCCTGATAGCATCCATGTACTTCAACAACTTAATGCAAAGGCAGATAGATTTTGCGATTTAAGCCGATTCTGACGCCTGAATCCAAACATATATCCCGGGAATTCCAGGACCATAGCAGCAAGCAGTAGTCAAGTAAGTCTAAATTATTGAACAATGTCTGAAAATACAAGGGGTGACAATAGGGGTGAAAGTGTAGAGATGCTGTTTAACAGATGTGTGTATTAGCTAAAACATTTCATTAATTCAATTCAATGAACTGTTGGGGTACTTTAGGAATATGAGAACTTGCAATAACAGTGCAGTTACATTTCATGACCAGGTAATGCCACCAAGCTAAACCTTGAAAAGATACTATGAAAATACTATGTATGAACCCTCTATGAATAATGCATTCCTCTGTTCAGCAAACAAATATGGACAGGGCAAAACAGCTCATCATTAACAGATTATTTATGCAACAACACTGTGCTGTAGGAGGAGGAGAAGAAAGGAATGCGAGAACCTCAGAACTCAGGTGTGGGAGGGGCATGGGCTCTTGGAGTTTCAAACCAAAACAACAATACTTTTATAACACTGGTTTGAACTACAAAAGGTAAATCCGGACTCACATTACTTTAACAGAAAATATAGTGAAAAATTGAGCGCAGTGATAAGCAACATAAACACTGGGGATGTGGGCTTGCAAAGATTGGGGGCATACACAACTACAAATAACAAAAACTGAATCCCACAGCAAACAAACACAAACAAAAAGCTACTATAAATGATACATTACATATATTTATATATACGTTTATAAAATGATAATATACAGTATTTGTATGCATAGTTATATAATTCCCTTTTTAAAGTGTTCTCAAATGTTCAATATTCTTGAGATTCAAGAAGCCTTTGTTCTGTTTATTTAATTTCCATTTCCCAGCGTGTTTGGTTCTCATAAGTTGTTCAAACAGTGATCACATCACTGCCTGATGACTGCTAAAGACTCCTGTGGGTACTACAGTATTAGTGAACAAGAGTTGCACTTACGATGATCCCTGCGTTGTGCACTGCTAGAGGTAGACCTAGGAGTCCTGTACCTATGTTACCCTTCAGCAGATGGATGAGAGTCTGATTGAACCTGTACAACACAATAACAGATGGTTTTAATCTACTATTTGGTACCTATAGAAAAATGAGATGTGATACATTGTTACATACTGGTTTTGACATTTTATTGTCAAGGTGTCATATTCCAAGTTGGGGTGGGAATCCCATTTAAACTGCTCTGTTCAGTCTCTGTCTTATATTACTAGGTTTATTATCAATTGTTATGTACTGCTAAATATCCAAACTGCAACAAAAGCAACTGCCAATATTATCTTATACTATGCTACTCTTTCTCTGCATACTTTATAGCAATCTAGTCCTGTTTCTAGTACATTGAATTGGCACAGTCTAGCTGCAAATTAGCAAATGATCTTCTTTCCAATAAAAAATTATTGACATTTAGCTTATTAGCCTTGATCATCCATTATTGCTTCCACTTGCATACACAAATCCACATCAAGGCCAACCCCGTGACAACTGGTGTGTTCACATGCCTCAAACTACTATAGCTTGCAAAAGAAATGTAATTGGAACCCCACGCTTCCAATGTTATTATGCAAATTAATACGCATTTTAAAACAGTTTAAAACAACAATCAAAATGAAATCCCTACTTTCTGGAGGAACTACTTTCTGCAACAACAAACAAACAAAAATTAATCACACCACCATTGTGTTTGAATGTAAACCCAAGGAATGCCAAACATGCAAATCCAGTCTGTCTGCGCTCTGTCCTGTCAGATTTGCAAAATGCTGTAAATGTGTTAGGAGTAAATGGTGGGTTCTGTCTTACGTGATGCCCTGTGGGTTGTCAAACTCATGCGGTTGGGCCGGCAGCAACTCCTGTTCTTGGTCCTCTTCAGAATTCTCCTCCGAGGCCTGGCCGGGGTTCTCGATAAGTGGGGTCATCACTTCCATGTCTGCCATGCAACACAAATGTTAAAAGCCAACAAAGACGTTGTTAAAACACGCTCAGTACAAACGCGTCTCTCGGTTAGAGCTGCACATTTCTGATCATCCCTAAAAATGTCTGCCTGTATGCACTCCTAACAACGTCTGGGCATGCTCCTGATGAGACGGCAGTTGGTGTCCTGGGGGATCTCCCCCCAGACCTGGACCATCAGTGAGCTCCTGGACAGTCTAGTTTACTATATTGATAGTATAATATTCTATCTTAGTGAATAATCATAACGTCTTTGCAATAATAACCAAACCAAAATGGTTTACCAAATATTAACTTAAATTAATTTAGATGTGTGGCAGAAAAATATTTTTACACCATTACCAGCATTATAGAAATGGTATATCAGGTTAATATAGCCTATAATGTGTTTGGCTGGCACCCTTCAATAAAGTTCATTAGTCTAATGACTTGTGGAAAGAAATATGTCTGACGCTGTTGGCTTTATAGGGGATCAGCTTTCTGTTCAACACACACACTTCAACACACTTTCTGTTCTGTTTTGTGTCATGTTCAGTTCACAAACAACCATGGTTTCATTTGTTGAAACAATTTAGAATTGTTTGGGTATAATTTGGACATGTGCAGTTCTGATGGCTGATAACTTTTAGTTTCCAAAAAATAAATGCATGTTTTAAACATAAGCTACTCAGTGTGCGGTAGAGAGAGTCACCTGTGTGGTGCCACTGGTGCAGGAATCACATGTGCATTATGAAACATAAACAACACACCATGTGTTGAATATAACAACCACATGTCACCACCAAAGCTAGCATGTTAAAAAGGTCCAGTCCACAGCCATCTAGCTGCCAGTCTAAACTCCTGCTCTAGAGCAGCTTTTTTACGTTTAGTGACCTACACATTCTATTGTTGGCATAGAATTCATACAGTAGTCATGCAGCCTATGGTATTTTTTAACTGCAGCCTTACTAAAATATGTAACATTGCCAAAGCATGGCAGGCATATGCCTATTTACAGTCAATAACATTAGACACCTGGTAATGTTATGCACAACACAATGTTAAGAAGTACTTAAAAAAAGAAAAAGAAGAAGCTCTGCCCTAATTTTCTCATACTATGCGTTTGAAGGTTATCACGGAAGTGTTTCAGAGTATATTAACCCTAAGCAAATTAATAAAAATGATTGTCAATGTGTTTTGACACGTAAACCATTGCCGACTTAACACTATATTATATATACATTTGGCTTCAGCACACATTAGTGCTGAAACGCAATGAATAAGAACAATTATTTTATTTATACGAGCCATGCATTTAACTCAGCATGCGAACATTTGATCACAAATGGCTTACAGGGCTATTGATTCCTATAGCAGTATTCAAAAGTATTCAGGCTACTGTAATGTTGCTATAATGTAATGCCCTGTGGAGTTTTAATAATAGGTTGTGCAAGGTTAACTTCTCTATAAAAGTGTACACAAACAATGTGGTCGTGTGTGTGCATTAAAGTGAAGATGTGAAATGTTGTTATAGCACTAGGTGGTTTTGCTTAGAATATAGGTCAAATATATGTGAAGACTAGGGGTGGGTATTGGCAAGGACTTCACGATACGATACGCATCCCGATACATAGCTCACGATAGGATTACATCACGATACATTGCGATACAATACATATTGCTATATTCTACATAGTTCACTGAAAATGTAAAAACAGAGCTGAAATACCACACATCGGCTTTATATTTTTAAGGAGCCGCTGTAATTTTGTCAGCTGCGTCCGTCATGTTGCATCCAAATTTCACTCTACCAGAAATGGGGGCCATCAATTCTAGGCAACTAGCCATACTGCGACATCTATAGGAACGGAGGTTGTAGTTCACACACCGTTTAAAACGTGAACGGTAAAAAACAAAAAAAGGTTTTTATAGAATCTATTTTTGAGCTGGAAATCGATGCAGTGTATCGCGAAAGTAAATATCGCGATATATTGCTGTATCGATTTTTTAGCACAGCCCTAATGTGTGCCTGGTTGTGGTTCTCCACCATTCTCTCCCTTTTCCACCCTCAGATGGTTGGAAACCTCCAAACAGTACCAGGCAGCACTCCACAGCCAGGCCAGACTGGAGGCGAGCCACCCTCCCCATTTCTTATTCTGATAAATTGCTTTACATGGCCTACAATTCCCCAGGTGATGGACAGGGCAATGAGCCAGCCATTGAGCCACAGAAAGAGGGGAGGGTTCACAGTCTCACACACACACAATAATGAAAGAGGCAAGTGTGCGGAGGGACTGATGTGATGGCTGGGCTTCACACACGTGCCCCGAAATAGATTAACAACCCTGACTAACTGCTCAACAGAGAAGGCCGCACACCCCATAACAAAAGGAAATGGTCTTGCGTTTCTGGAGGTAATCACAGCAGGCTGGTCTGGCTTACTACACACACACAAAAACGCACGTTTCCTCTTTCAGGCACATTATTATAGCCCCCATGCAGAGGGCTTAACACCAGTAGTTCATTTATCTGTTGTGGGTAAATACTGTGGGAGCACTCTCTTTGACAATTAATCTCAACACACACACACCTTTCTAAGACCCTTCTGAGCAGCAAGCAACCCATCTCCTGTGTTGTGGTTACAGAGAGCTGGCCAATAGATAGCTTCCTATTGATTTCCTGTTAAACCACACTGGTCGCAGGCTTAGGCAAACAATCCCTGACTGACACTATACATGCACATACACAACCTTAAATTCCCTGGGCTGAACCTTGACAATGACTGAACAGCTGGCAATAGTGTCAATATCAATGATCTGCCAAAGGTGTCGAGCATGTCTATTACATCTCTAAAGTCCAAGCAATAGAAAAACCACAAAGCAACCATCTTGCCATGCAGGTACAAACCTGCACCACACATGTACAAAAACACAACATGAGTAATTTGGCCTCTAACAGCCATTGATTGAGATGTTTAATGCCATTAAAAGGTAGTCTGTAGTGAATAATAGTGGTCAATCGATATCGGTTAAACAACACAGAAATGTCAATATAACGCAATTTAATACAGCCTTCCTTAACTGTCACACTTAAAATTCAAATAAAAGACATGATTACACAAAATGTAAATGCATAAAAACCATACATGTAAGAAAATATTACATTTTGTTAATCCATAACCTGATAAATGTTTTAACACATCAATATATTATCTAATCAATAGACATGTTTTCAGTTTTGATGACAATGTTTGGTTTTTATAAAGATGTTAAGTGCTACAGTAACTGAAGTGAAAGGAGAAAGTTTGCAACGGGATTGGGTTGTTTTGCAAAAATGATTCTCACTTTCAATAGCGGTGTTAACTGTTTTGAGATCATTAGTTTGTAGATTTGCATCACATCAATGATAAAAACTGGAAAAAGCAGAGAAACTTCTTGTGACGTTTTTATACTGATAAATTAAGACCCATTGCTTGTAAGCAGTGCTGCCTGACTTCTAACTGTTCTGCAGGCATCTATAATGATAACACTGCCTATGCTAGCCTGTTGCCTGCATTTACTCTTGACTCAGCCTACCTGTTCTCTTGCTTTCAGTTAAAGCAGAACAGAGCATATCTGATATCCTGCAGCATTTGGCTGCATCCCCCTCAATCAAGGGCCAGTCTTTTTCAGAATAGAGCAGTAAAGGACATGTTAATAAGTTTCTTTATAAAGAAGTGCTTGAAATGTAGTCCTCTGTTCAAAAACAAGTAGATACTTATGTTTACAGCTCGCGCAGCAGGGTGTGCCGGTGCTGCAGACTGGTTTGGAGCTTCAAAATGGCTGTGTGGCAGTGGCACCACCAGTGAGACTGGCGCTGGGGGTGCCGAAGCGCAATGGCCGTAATAACGTCATTTCTGCCTGCTCACGCCCAGCGGTCATAAAAGTAAGTCATTCATGTTTAAAGCAGGGTTTTCCCCCTTTGGTCCAACCAAGGCAGCAGTCGGCTAGGCCAAATGGCCAGTCAGGTCAGTGGGAAAAGTCCCGGTCTCCAAGATGCCGGTCGTGCATACAAGGATGTAATGTACTGCGGTGTGTGCCGCTAGCCGGCAACGAGTAGGCTACTGTTCATCGTATTTCTGCGAGATCAGGTTGGTAACGCTGCGTTGGCGAAGGCTCGCAGTATGGGGATAAAACTTAATGGCCAGAGGGGGCCACCTACATGGAATATTAGTGGCCACAGTATAACTTTTAGTGGCCATGGGCCATGGTTAATGTCGAACCCTGTTTGTAATAAAGCCGTGTCATCGGCTGTTGCTGTGAAAAGCATTATGCGTTTGTTCATTCTAGCTTACTTTCATAGTTTAGCCTAGCAAACTATTTAGGCTAATTATTGCTACAAACTCAACAGGGAACCCAGAATTTTATTAACATTAGAAACATTAATTGTAGTTGTACAGGGTTAATCCAATTCTTTCATTCATCCTGCCGATGCCCTGCACCTTATTCTCAGTATCCACAAAAAAAGGATGCACGCCCGTCTACAAACCAATCAATTTAAAGTATAGTGACACGCAGCCTATGCAGGTGATGTGGTGAAGTGCGATCACAAAATTGCAATGTGAAACCAAACCTAACCAGATCAAATGTAACAAGATCAAACGCATTCCCGATGTAGTCGCAATACAGCCCGACCCTAGCAGCCAACATCCTGGGAATTTTCACCGCTGTGAGTGGAGTTTACATCAGCGGGGGAGGGGATGGGCTGACTGACTGGAAGTGTGAGAGATGCTTTGCTAAAGCAACGGCGCAAAACACAACGTTAGAGATCTTTTATGTTATGAGAAGGGTCAAAATACTTGCAGTATTATGAGACTATGGTGGGCCGCCATAGTTTAGGAAATTAATGGGAAACACTGACGTAGTACGGAACATAATAGATTACAGTAAATATTAGTCAAATATTCAACATAAATACTTTCGTTTTTTGATTACATGGACATTCAGTTGATTCATTTTTATATTTAAAATAAGTGCACTGCAGACAATAACAGTGTTAAATGTTCATTTAAGTTCAGCAATTTGGTGTCTCATTTGTTATTAAATTGTTGCATTTTATCAAATGCAAATAAAAGCA
This sequence comes from Percopsis omiscomaycus, assembly GCA_027575585.1. Lineage (NCBI taxonomy): Eukaryota > Metazoa > Chordata > Actinopteri > Percopsiformes > Percopsidae > Percopsis > Percopsis omiscomaycus. Next base: position 4,015,244 of record JAODLI010000001.1, on the reverse strand, counting down.
ATATTATATAGGCATTTTTGGGAAATTATATAGGAAAAAAACAGGCTACAATTATTTTGTCTTGTACTTTCATATTATAGCAGTGAGCAAGAAAATCTCTCATGGTGATGTCATGGTGAGATATTCTTGGCTTAGCCACAATTGGATTTAATAGAGAAAAGGGTGGGGGGAAATCCAACCGCTTTCATGCAAGTAAAATTATATATATTTCCGATAAAGCTTCTGAGAATGTAAAAATAAGGGCATTCTTTCATTGGATAGTTTAGGGGGGGAAAGCTCACCTAAAGTTTACCCAAATCTTTCCGTCGTCATTGGGGTTGTATGAACCCACTAATGTAAACAGAGTCAGTTGCTGAGTGAGGGGGGGGAATCTTTAAAGCAAAAAGGTAAACCAGGTGTATTGAATATCGTACTATACAAGCATAATCTCCATTTAAGTGTAATCTACAAGCATAATCTCCATTTAAGTGTGTACAAGATCTGGTATCTTTCATTGGGAAGTATTATAAAGCCTTCCATTTAGGTAGGGTATTCCTATATGGAGTGTATACATGACTGGAAGAAGGAATCTTGTTGCAACTGGAGGCAAAGCAATGTCAGCAGAACTCGGGATGTGAGAAACATGACTGGACTCATGGACACTTATGGTGTGCATGGTATGGGGATCCGTCTTTTTATAGCTCCACCCTCAGTGGGCAATTAATACAAACTACCTATAAACAAAACCATAGACATACACATTATGGGTCTCCGTGTCTTTCCAAATGACTGGAGCGCTAGGAATTAGTCTTCAGGGTAAACTGCATTATTTTCAGCCAACCCCTGGATTGGTTCATTTAAAATGTATGATTTAAAGCTAAATCACTGATCCCATGTGCTCATCATTTGAAATATAACCATGGAAACTCACATATAGATATAGACAAAGACTCACCTTGTTCACGTTGCCTGCCTGCTGGGCTGCGTTGAGGGTGGTGTGAGCTCCCATCTGCTGTCCTCCCTGTGAGAGGGTCTCTGCCAACGCACTCCCTGCTCCTCCAGGGCCTGTTGCCACCCCCTGTAGGGTCTGTCCCTGGTATTGCATGCTCGCCACTCCAGCCCCCCGGCCTCTGCCAGTTCCAGAAACAGGCCCTAAACCACCGTTCATCACCTGCCCAGGTTGGGGCGGCCCTCCCTGGGCTAGGAGCCCAGCATGGGCCTGGTTATTGTTCATCATGGACTGGTTGAAGCCAGCTGCATTCAGGCCCATTGCTGCTGTGTTGTTGCCATTGTTTTGCCCCGCTACTCCTGTGGGTGTGCCTACTTTCTGGGCCTGGGGGGACGGGTGGTTGTTGGGGGAGCCCTGGCCCAGAGGGCTCTTCCCCAGCGGCGTGCCCAGCTGAGCTCCTATGCCACCGGGCTGAGGGCTGGCCGAGTTGAGCCCTGTGCTTGTGAGGCTGGAGGTGCTGCCAGCTCGCAGGAGCTCAGAGAGTTGCTTGTGCTTGGCAGCTGCGTCTGGGACGAGGGTGCTGCTGCCTCCACCGCCGAGGCCTGCCTGCGTACTGCCTGAGCCACCTCCACCCGGTGCGGGACCACCGTTGGGGGGCATGCCCCCCATCAGGCCGAGCTCTCCGCCGTTAGGAATAAGCTCATCTGGGAGGTCGTTCTCCAGATCATCCCAGGAGAGAGAGCCCAGATCTACAAGAGCAGGAGAATGAGAGTCAATGACACATCACTGAGATGGCTTCAAATACATTGCGCTGTACATGCTAAAGCATAGCAGAAATCAGAGCCATGTTCTAAAGTAATCACTAGAATGATTCATAGGGTCCCTCCAGAGTAGCATTTCTACAGCGTCGTTTGCTGTTGGCATTTCAGTACACAATTCCTCAGAGAAATCTGAGCATGTTGCAATAACAGAGGTCACCTCCTCAAAAAGAATATCGCACCACTTGTTCCCCTGTTCAACTGGCCACGCACTTCCAGCAGAGCCACACAGAAACAAGATGCACGAGAAAGTGAGACAGCAGTGATTATCACACAGCACTTGGGGCTCCTGCTGTCTTTTGGAAAGGGAAGGGGGGTGTTGTTTGTGTCACACCGTCAGGATGTGCGAGTTTAATATAGACAGCATGGAGAGCTGTGGCTTGTTTGAGGCAGATGAAGTAATAAAGGAGACAGAGATGAGAAAGATTTGTGCGTGCATACACAGTGGCAGTGTTTTGTTTTGGCACCATACCAAGTTAAAATGGCAACTTCTGATTGAAATTGAGGACAATTAGCTCACTAATTAGACTGTAACTTAGATCTTGGTAACAGAGATATATAATTAATTTACCCAGAAAAGAAAAATAATCCGTAACAGTAATGACCTATTGTTGAATGCTGCTGGCCCAGTCAGAGTGCAGTGCTATAGGGGGGGAAAACGTGTTAAAGCCTGTGGCTGGACGTGTTCATTGAGATTCAGGCTGGATCAGCCTTTAATGAGGCCACTTGGCCTACACACTTGCCCAAGTAAACACAGGCCCCATACTCCTCAGTAAACCCTTCGTTGTTCCTCCCTGGCATCAGGCAAGCAGGTGCTCAATGTGGAAGAGCCCTGGTAGTCACTCTCCTACTTTCCACACCTCATCTCAGCCAGCATCCGCTGAGATCGCACCTTCACAGATTTTACTTTAACTACATGCCTTTAGGCACGACCCTTCGGGTTTAATTTTTTTTTTTTTACCGACACTCGTTAACTGATCATTAACCGTTAACAGACAACATTAAAATGTACTAATTAGAATAGACTCATCCATTCTAAATAGTAGCCTGCAGACTTTCTAATGAACAAAAATAGATTAACAAAACGAAAAGACACACTGAATGTGCAGGGTGCACTGTGTAGAACCATGAATTTATTGCATTGCTTACAAATAACCTCGTCCCTCCGGTCGAAATGGTCCCACACAGCAGAATCGTGCATCAGGTCGGGTACCCGCGGGTGAACCGCTAAATTTGATGTAGACTAACAGGTGGGTATGGGTGCGAAAGTGTTTATGAATTTGTAGTGCTAGGGCGGGCTGCGGGTGAAATAGCTCAGGCAGTTTGCTTAATGTAAAAAAAAAACTTTTAAAAATATAAAAAAAAAAAAAAAAAGTTCATTGTTAAGATCTTTTTTAATGACATCGTAAAGGGCTTCGCTGCATGTAAAAGTTGACTTAAAGTCTTACGATAGCCAAGATTGGGACTTCATCGCTGAAGAAGCACATCGAGAGCTGTGCTAGCGCCTCAAAACCTAGCGGTGCAATTTACCGTTCCGTGACGAGGAACACTGACCTTCATGTACTGCAAGCAAGAGACTTCTCCTGTGCTGGATTTGTCATTCAGGAGCGGAGGAGTCAGTTAAAACCATAAGCAGCGTTTCTTTTACCATGCAGCAAACTTTTTTTTTTAATTACCTACTAAAATCATTTTCTTTGAACAAATTCTAAGTCAGTCAATGATTAATTCTCAACATCCCTGGTGAATTATTTGTGAATGGGGACATACGTGTACACTCCTACGGCTTGGCAGGGACCCAAAATGCCAAGTAATCTTTTGGTTTGGTAGTGCCATGTAGCCAGGGATCCTCTCCTTTCAGTTCTCCTCTCTCCCGTGCATAACCACTCTCTCTTGGCTCCACTTGCCCTCCTCCCACTTCCTCTCCTCCTCCTCAACTGCCCACTAGACCCAGGGGTCTCGAGTGCTCTCTACTCTACTATTTCCTGTTCTATCCACATACCATAGTAGCTCCCGTCAGGGACTATAAATAATCTCAGCTGCAGCAACGTGGTAGCCACAGCAGTGGCCCAGACTGCAGCTGTCTGTCATCCGGCCCCAAGGCCGAGAGTCTGGCCTGAGAAGGACAGGTGCAGCACGAATGTCTGCCTGCCAGGGCTTTCCAATTGCAGTTAGGCATCACAGCAAACCCCCTCAGCATTGGGAATGATATCCATCACATCCTATTAAACAAAACTTTAAGGTTCCCAGCGTCTTGTTAACCGGGGGGGGGGGGTTACCTGTTCATGATATGCATGGTGTAAATAAATATGAATAGAAGAGACCATGTCTAATAATACTATGTACTGACTAAGGAAATCTCTTCAAGCAGTTATTTAAAATAAAAGAATACTGCCCGTCAACAATTCGGTTAAGGATCCAGACTTTGCTAGCCAGAAAAGATTTATGTATTTGCCTGTGGCTTGGTTGAAGGGAAACATTTATTTCACCAGCCAGAAGGACAGAATTGAGACAAATGGGTTATTTCTTCAACCCTGTGGATAATTTTGCATTGGAACCTGTCACATTGTGCAGTGTAAAGAGAAAGGTACAGACCTGCTGTAGTGGCAGTGTGTTGACAGCAGGTGAACTCACTGCCAGCTATGTTAACGATTTTACTGTCCAACTAGATTTTCATTAGATAAACACAAAAACAATGCTTTTCTCTCCTGGAACTGACTATGTGACCCGATGGCACATTTGCATGTGCAAAGATGGGCATTAACAGCCACACTGACGTGATGTGAAAACTAGGCGACGCACAGACACAACTACTGAGACAATAGCTGGAAGAAAATCAAAGATGTGTAACACCAGGGTTTCCACTAGGACTTTTTCTTGAAACTAATTTGAAACTTACCGGTCACGTTTTAATAAGTTGTTATAAAACCTTTTATATTCAGTAGGTGGCAAATGGTGGTAAGATACGATGAAGAAGCGTTGCCATAAAAAGTCTGAGAATGTATAGCGATAGTCAGCGATTACTTAGTTAGAAAATAACTAGTTACTTAGTTAGAAAATAACTTGTAGACTTGTGATAAGTTTCATGACAACAGTCTATGTTACAAACGCAAAAATAATGTACTCCTAGGTTAACGAAAGAATGACAACAACCACAAATCAGTTTGACTATTTAATTAACAGTAACGATTTAGCAAAATCTCAACATTAGCCACTAAAATGTAGGCTATTGCGACACAGGTAACATTTTCTCGTTTTTTTGTTGTGGCAATACGGTGGCCATGAACTTTCCGGCTGAAGCCATAGCATTAGCTGTTTCCGTGACGTCAGACTACCTCAGACTCATCGTTGTCAATAGACCTGCTTGGTTTCAGAAAATACTTTAAGCTTTGCTTGTTTGGCCATGTCTGATCGCTCGCGCTCGTTACCGTTATGATGGTGCGTGCGCTTCAGTGAATTGAACAAATGTTGGCTAACAGTTGTTTTGTTCTGCATATAGACAAGCCTACAGTCTACACATTCATAAAAATATAAGTGGAAAGGATAAGTGGAAATGTATTTATAGCCCATTTATTACAATTCAAATTGTGCTTAAGAGGGAATTATTTTCACAGGACTTCAACAGATTTTTCCGGTCAAAGTCCAGTAATTACCGGATAACGGAAACAGTACTGAAATCCCTTAAATGTGCCACTAGTGTCTGCAGAGAGATGTGTTTTAGTCAGTAGCAGGAGAGGAATACAGCACTCTAGAGGGAGACCAAAGCAAAACATATATTTGAGTCATGTGGTATAGGAATGAATCGCTTAATTTATTATATTTTTGAAAAATTGTTTGTGCTTATAATATGGACACATGGTTACGCTAGTCTGTTCCGTTTATTTTATTTCATCAGTATCAGTCAGCAACATGAGTAAATAGTGATGTTAATATAGAGACGTTTGGTATGTTTATAATAATGCTTAAATAGTACATCTTACAGGTGTTCGTTTACGCCACTGAAAATGCCCAGATAATTATTTATAATTTTTGATGCAGGCCGCACCATACTTTCCTCCCTTACTTACTGCGATAGTGATTTCAGAATTCAAATACTGGCATCCCTAATGGGTAGATTAGATCAAATAAGTTGTGTTGATATGGCAATACCTCAACATTGGTCATTGATGAGAGACTGACCCTAACCGACTTGTGACATAGCCTATATGTGTCTATGGTTTGTGGTGAATGACGAGCTCAATAATGAATGAACGTGATCGTTCGTTCGATATATTTTCATGTGTATGGTTTACATGTCGTGAAGTTAAATAATCTTGTCATATTGTTTCTGACAATATTAGCGGCCACATAGAATTCTACTGTCGCGGTCTAGATTTTTATCTGCATAACCTTCATTCATGAAATAATGGCCTGCTGTGCTGGCATCAAAACCTCACACCCGTTTTGCCATTCCGCCTGTTCCGTTTACACAGACATCATATCGGCTCTGTGACTACGGTCGCTGCCGGCACAACTCCACCGCCGTACCTGTTACACAGAACATAGAGGCGGAATAAATCCGCAATATTTTCGGCTTTGTAATATTTTTGCGCTGTGTAAAAAAGGCTGTCTGATTTGCTTTCCCCCGCTCGCTCGCAAAAGGAAGTAATACAAGATATACTGTTATATCGATTTTGTCCCACCTCTACTATTAGCCTCAATTAATAATTATCAATTAACCTCGACAGCCCTCCTGCAATGGTGGCCGACATCGTCTTGGTAGAGGCTAGGCTTCAAGTGATTAAATCATTTGATTTGACTATCGCTACGGTTGGAAAAGATGGGAAAATAATAGTAAAGTGGCCAGCGCCGTTATCTTTAATTACAAACTGTGCCTCAACACAACCCCCCAGTCCTCTCCTGTCTTTCAAGGCATAGACAGTTGCCATTGGGAGCAGAACAAATTGCAATATTAGCTAATGGAAGAGGGTCTTTAAACAATGAGGAAATTAGCTTAAAGACATCTTTAGCAAGTGGCATTTAAACATCCAATTAGTCTGTGCTGCAGACCCAAGAAATAAGATGCATTTCACAGGAGGGCTGGGTGTGGGTGACACACCCCCCTTCGTCCTTACAGCCACCATCTTCCACAGGGCCTTTTCCTCCTTTACTGCAAGCAGAAGCCTAAATGGCTCAATTAGAAGCTGTCATAGTTGAGCCTCTCTCATTTGGGCAGCAGTAATTCAAGAAACTCAAGTAGAGGGCATCCATGCACACGGCAGACAGAAGTAAACTAGGATAGATCAGGGTCTACAGTAGGGTTGAGTGAATCTGGTCTGGAACCACCGTCCATCATCATGTCCAAACATTATGATATAGGCCTACAATGTTATACAAAGTTAGTTTGGTTTTTTTTGGTTGGGGTTACGGCTCATTATACTTGCAGGTCTACAATGTTAGTTTTTTTAAATGTGGCAATTGAAAATGTTCCGGTCTTCCAACATTACAAAAGAAACTGATCCCTCTCAATAGCTGAGGATGACACCATATGCACAGCTATGATGACAAAAGAAACTTCCCCAGTTACTCAGATATGCTCCATTTCAGACATGTCAAATATCCAATGACTAGTATCCAAATTGAAACTAAAATACCAGATAAATATAATAACTGCATGCTGCCAGTGTATTTTTTTGAGGAGAGAGGGCACAGAAAGCCTGGTTACGTGGCACATAACCTAATGGGGGGGGGGGTGAAAGAACAAGTGTTTTTGCTCTATAGCGATAATATTTATTTTAAAAAAATAAAAAAGGTACCTTAAAGCATAAAAAAGGTAAAAACATGCAAAACTTTCATGCATGTTGAAAGAAACCGATGCATGAGCACTAAGTACAAATGGAGGTACATTCAACAAAATCTTTTACTGTACAGCACAAGTCAGGTTGTAAAACCCAGGAAAGGGCAACAATACAGAGGGCAAAGGTTAATGTCATGGTAGAGGGGTCTGACACAAGACCCACAATAGGCATAATGACCACTGCCACAGTAAGCAAGTAGATTTTGTTTTGTTTACGGTAATTTCCTGATGGCACTTTCCCAGTGACCATATGCAACTTATGAAGCACTTGGTATCTCTAAAAGCAGGGGCTGCAAGGTTCTAATGAATGGTCGTTCTACACATGGCTCTTCACTAGGCATTGTAAATCAAGGCGACTGCTGCTGTTAGTAGGGTTGAGAACTGTCTAATGTTGGCAGTTTATAACTGCAACCTCAGCAAAAAAGTTGCTATTCCTTTAGATGTAATCTATTTGTAACATACATTTTAACATCTACACGAAATAAACCCAATAGTGTATAGACTACATCTACTGAACTGCAGTAATGGGGTTTTTACGTTATCTGAGTAACCCAATAGACCACACAAGCCTAGTCTATCAGTGTCAACAGTAGTCATTAATTACTTCATCCAGCAAGCAACTGCTAGATGCTTATCAAATGGTTCACATCTACGGCATTAATTTGCCTTGAGCTGCTTTTTCGGATCCAGCTCAATAGCTTGAATTATGCCCAAGACGGAGACTAGTCTGCAATAAATCGATACGTCGTATTTTATGTATGCGATAGGAACTGGTACGGTATGTTAAGAGCATCAATGTGGGTTACACCGTAATGTAACGTTAAAAGTCGTCAGGTCGCTTCTACAATGCCAACGTAGTCTATATAACGTTATGCCCAACAAACTCTAACGTTAGGTGACAGGCTCAAGCTTCCAAAATACGACCCAACAGTAGGTACAATTAGATAAGTGTTACTCCACAGAAATTCACATCAATTGTACGGTTTTGTGTGTTACTGGCAGTTGCTGTCAGTTCTGAGGCCTTTACCTGGTCCATCTGACGCTAGGGCAGGTGAATTCAGCTTCGGACGCTTGGAGTTGGGTGGTCCAACACCCAGCATGTTTTCAGCCATGGTTGCAATCTTCTTTAGTTAAATGCTTATATGGTGTGGAGAAAATACACCTTTTGGTCAGCACATTAGAGATCAGTTAGTCTGCTAGCGTTTGCTAACAGCTAGCTAATTGCCTGCTACCAGCTAAGTTAGCGTTAGCTACTTTCTTGCAGTTGGATTCTTTCAAAAGTGATGCAATAGCGCCCCGCTTCGCCACCGCCATTCACCCCATGATAATCCAACACCCAATACCCACATTATTATCGTTAAATAACCCAAATGAAAGATATCCCCATGAAAATTCGCACTAAATTTTAACCAAATAAATCCACATGTATCATTGCATCCCAGGGCAAAAGTCGTTATTTTTGGACGTCTAAAGAACCCATTTTCCGTGACATCAAATTCCTTCATGCAAAAACGTTGCGAAGCGCCATAAAAATGCACAATTGCATAAAATTGGTATATCGTTGCAAAACTGCCCAAAAGTCACTGTCTCGCCTCTGCTTGCTCACGGTAAACAATACTGCTCCGAACGGCGATAAGGGCTGAAGCGCCGCACTCTGAAGGGGAAATCAGACATACGGGGCTTTTCTGTCCGACGAACACCCATCCAATTCCTGTATTTTTACAAAAACATTCCAGAAACGACGAATGATTTTCGTTTTAGCAGCAATAATACTGTCATACCCCGGTTAGGATGCTCGAGTTCTAAATAAAAAACAGTGTTCGACCGAAATCCTAATTCCGAGCCACGACAAGATGGCGGCTGTTGATTCCTTCGATACAAAAAAGTTTTTTTTCCTTTTCCAGATCGACTGTGTAGGGGGAGGGGTCGCGCAATCACGCCCTACGTAAAACCGTCACCCCAGATAACCACTAGGGGCGGCAGTAGTCCAACTAAAATTGAAAGAATAAGGTGTCCATTCAAAAAAATATATATATTTACTTGACAAAAGATGCTGGTTCAGCTCACCTCAGCAGTGATAACGGACACTGGGCACCAATGTGTAAAATTATCTGGCCACGGACAGAAATCCTCTCCTCGCACAGAGCAGACAGACACAGTACATATACATAAATAATTGAATAATCTCTCATTTTCATTGTTTTTTTATGTCAACATCTGGCACATGCACATATATTTAAAAGATCATGTGACATAATACCTGTGCATATGTACAAACAAGTGCTTTATGCAAATGTGTACAGATTATGATAATTTGTTACAAGTGATACATGGGTAGTGTGCACAAAAATAGAAACATATTGTCTGATTCATGACAACACAACGAATACACAAACATTTGAAATCAGTGAATTCTACCAGATTTAATGTCCCAGTGTGATCAAAATTCAGAAGGGCAGATTTTACTTTCAAATGTGTGCAACTGTTACCATTTAATTCCTTTTGAGTGCTATAAAGTACACTTAATCCTATAAAATGTAATGCCTTATATCTTTATAACAATTAATTTTTACATTCCTTCAATAGAGATGTCTTTAAAATTTTATTGTGGGGATTAGACTTGATTAAAAGGGTTTAAATAGAAGGCTTTTAAAAAAGGGGCAGTAGGAACATCCTAATCATATATAACCAAAGCACAATGTTTAGAGGTTATTTTGTGGACGCAAAAAGAAGCTTTAACTTCAACATATAGAGAAAAGGAGTGTGAAAAGAAATGTAAATGTGACAGCATGCTACTGAAGGAGAGACATGGCTATGTAGCAAGGGGGAAAAAAATCTCAGTCACCCGTTCCCATTCAACCATTATCCCACAACTTCCCACGTACCGCGAAACAGAACGAGTGACTTTCATTTACATCCTGCTCTTTATTTTTCTGTGTGAAGATATGTGCTGTCGAATTGGTGGCGATGTGCTCTTCAAACCTCATACTTCTGCTTTTGGTGAAACCTTTTTCTGGATTCCCAGGATAGATCTATCAATGGGGCTAACCTCAAGCATTAAGATAAAATACTAGAGGTCTATGGCCTTTTTGAAACAATAAATTATAGCCTGATTTCCTAGAACTATGGAAAAACACAACATTCAAAATTTTTGTAATAGAGAATATTCCCATCTGACATGACATCTGAGCTACAACAGGGCAAAAGAAGAGCACAGCTTAAACAAACATTTCTCAAGTAAAAGGCACTGGCTCTAATTATTATTAGTGTACACTGGCATTTTTCTGGCTACAGATATGGACTGCTACATATACAATGGTTTATACACATACAAATCACTACTGTGTCTGTCAATATGTGGCCAAAAGAGTTTATTAGGAACCTCTAACTAAGTTGTTGATAGCACCCTATATGTCTTTATTCAAATGTTTAACTTTGAGGTTTAGTGACTGCACCACAAACTTAATGCAGTTTTGTGCGCATTTCTCTATAGACAGCTACAGCTATATAACACAATGCCACCAATCACACAAAAGGCACTCCAGTTGACTGTTCTTATGCACAAAATTACAATAATTATCTGCTATCAATGTTTAGCACAGATTTATATTGAATTTTCACACCTATTAAGAGCCTGCTTGTCCATTTCCTTGCCAGATAGGATTCCTTCATCCTGTTCAAAAACACCTCTTGCTAACATTGAACTTTAAATCCAGACTCATGACAGCATAGGTAGCATTAACATGAACTTGTTGAATATCTCGCTCTCTCTCTCTCTCTCTCTCACACACACACACACACACACACACACACAGAGTAGCAAAAAAGGGATCCTTAGTAAACCTTTCACAAGTGGAGACAGAAAGATTAAAGGAGAAATGGGCCAAAGACTAGGCTAATACTTCAGAGGTGAAAGCTATAGTGTGCGCACTGTTCCAGGCAATTAATCTAGAAAGTGACAGATCTTGAAATGGAAAAATAAAAAAAAGATTGATTAATTTGTCAAAAAACTGCACAAGGTGCATCGTTTCCTCAGACATACAATCATAATCTATCCTCATTATGGAGTTTAATACAAACAACAAACAAAAAAATATATATATATAGAACGATCAAGAACACAATTTATCAATGCTTTAGGCACTACAAAACAATCAGTATAGGCTGCATTGCACCTATAGATCACTCAAATTAAGTGGCAGAATTTAAGTACATTGATACAGTAGAGGGCCCCCTCAACGGAGAGGCGGTGATTGTACATTAGTCAAATGTTTGACCGCTACAACAGCAAATCACACAGCTAAAGGCAGACCATAATAAACTGATTTGATCTAGTGGTGGTTTGATCAAATAAGGCATCAAATGAAACTCTACAAAAGTTAATTCTGGGGTCTTATACATCATATAGTACAATAGTACATGTGATTCTCTAGTTTTTATCCAACCTGTGCTTCAACTACCCTTTTCCCCTGCCACACCCATGATACTTAAATACAGATTGTCACTCACAGTTCCATTCAAGTATCTTAAACTTAAAGTGCCTTCTTAATTTTGTGACGACCTAATTTCTAAATCCCTTGCTCATCCTATTGTTTTGGTCTCGTCGCATTTTATGTTGTGCTTCTGGATGTAGCTGTTGTGACAGAGAAAACAAATTCTCATGGTATCGACTTTTAAATACAAGTGGTCGAGAAAACACTGTTTATGCGAGACCTATGGTTATATGTGCATGTAGTTGCTACACAAACTAAACTATGTATCCCTATTAGTACATCTCTTTTCGTGGAGACTCTGGCACAACTTAATACTGTAGCCCTCATGTCAAAGCAGAATACATAAGTTAACACTGCTTGTTGCATTTCCCTCAATATACCCATAATTCCCTGCATAGCACATTATGCTCCACTAAATTATATAAAATCTTTTTCTTTCCCTTAAGTCAAGTGAAGACTTTAATCAACTTCAAACCAAATTATATGACAATAATGATTAACAAAATGTTGCATTGAAAATAAAACAAAGAAATGATTAAGAAACCACAGCATATTCCGTAGTAAGTCTTAAGAGATAGGTTGTTCTGAATATTTTCTTTTTTTCATTCATTCATGGTTCTTGTCTTGGAGGCACTTAACAACGAAATACAAATAAAATCAACACTGGCAAAACACTCTCCCACACATCTAGCTGTGCTCAACACAGGCCAGAGCCAACCCAGTACCCAAACCACAATCCCCTGAACAAATATTAGTAGCCCTAAGGTTTCTCATAACTGCAGCCACAGTCAGTCTGCGAACAAATTCGAGGGCTTTGGGAAGAGAAACCTTGCCTGTGCTTAAAGCCACCTCCACTCAGACTGCGCTGGCGAGACGGCGGCCTGGTGTAGCGGAGGGGGAGAGGAGGGATCATAGCCGTGCATAGAACTCCTCATTGAGCTTTGTTAGCTCATTGGTCTCCTCTTCCTCCATCTCCTCTTGAAGTGCAAGAGGTGCTGGCTGCAATAAAGAGGCCCCGTGTGTCCCACTAGGCTGTGGATCGAGTTCTGGAAGGGTAGGCTGGTGAGGGTCTTTAATAAGGGACTGTCCAGGGAGGTGCAAAGTGTCCCTGTATCCCTCCTCACTTGCCTGTGGAGGTCCTATAGCAATGCTTTGGGGTTGAAGAGTGCCTGTGGAGAGAGAGGTGGAGGAGGGGGGATGAGCAGCGGTTGCCTTACCAGCAGATTCTGAAGGCTTATTGGCTGGCGCTTCCGCGGATGAGGCTTCCGCACCCACGTCCATCTCCAGCTGGTCCTGATGAGCCGATATGATTTCCCCACTTTTGGGGTACAGGAAGGTCCTCATCTGACCTTTGCCCTTTACATTTACAGTACCTCTGTAGTCAAACTCGAGGCCCATGGAACTGAGCACGGTGTGGCTCTCCTCACTCACTTGCACCCGGCACTCTACGCCGGTGGAGTCCATGCGGCTGGCGATGTTGACCGTGTCTCCCCAGATGTCGTAGAGCAACTTGGTGGTGCCGATCACCCCAGCGGTCAGAGGCCCATGGTTGAATCCGATGCGAAGCTTGAAGCCAAAGCCCAGCATGTTCATGTTAAAGTCTTCAAGAACTCCCATCATCATCAAAGCAAAGTTGAATAGCGCCCTCAGGTGGGCATGAGGATGGTCACCGTCGCTGTCGGCCAGCTGTTGAACGTTCAGTCCTGACGCCGCCATGTAGGTGGCACCAATAGTCTTGATCTTCTCCACGTTGGCAAATTCGGGGTTGCGGAGCAGATCGTCAAAGTCTCCGATTAGCTCGTTGAGGACGCGGTAGCATTCTTTGCCTCCCTCGTAGCTCTCTTCATAGAACTCGCTAAAGTTGACAATGCTGGCAAAGATCACACCCACGTTGTCATGATTCTTGGAGTAGCTCTGGGTTACCTGAGGCAAAGTGAAGAGTGTGTCATGTTAAGAGTTACAAAATGCTTTGATTTGAAGAACAGTAATTCTCTCCCTCTCTCATATACACACACACATTGTTAAAAGTCTGTCCCGCATGCACAAAATATTAAGAGGTGGGTTATTTTCTTGGTTCCTGGTTATGACCAGAAATGCCCCACAAGATCCTGCTGTTGCACTGGAAAATAAGGTGAATATTGGGTACAAATAAAGAAAAACCTTGAGTTGCTCGGCGACGTGGATGGGGATGATGTTGCCCAGCAACCAGTCAGCCTGGTTCCGCAAAGTCTGGATCTTATATCGGTGCTCATCGGCTTCCACGTTACCATGGTAATGGAGGCGGTAACTGACCTCAAACTCGCGATTGAGGAACCAGACCAGTAGGAGCAGCAGGAAGAAGGCCAGGACAGCTTCTGGGACCAGAAGGTCAAGTGGGTGGAGCTGAGAATCTAAACCTTGTTTCTGAGTAGTCTGTGCCAAACCATCATTGATGTGTGTTGAGGTGAGGTTTACACTGTGAAAATGAGAGAAACGAGACATGTAATAATGGTGGAATAACAGACAAGAGGGAGCTTTCCCTGTATCTGTGATATTTAGCAGCCATTACAGTTGGAACGCACTTAGTGTGAGATGGAGGGAGAGAATGAACTACCATTAATGCACCAGAATGGGAAAGACACAAAGAGATAGCTGAGATAACGAATACATAAGAGGTGGCCCTTGCTCCTGTCAAGCACTCAAATGTCACTTGTCCAGCTAACATCTCTGTTTCCACGGAAACACTTACCTAAGCACCGGTGAGCTGTTATTCCCAGAGCTGAAAGAGAGAAAAGTGCTCAAGTCAATGGGTAAATGGGGACGTCTCGCACACAGACACACACTCCTATGTATTCATATGTGTATGTGGCCTGCAGTTGCTCACCTGGTCCTGTGGAGGGGGCTGTAGAGCAGCAGCAGCAGGCAGGCTCCTGTGGCCGTTGCCAGCGCTGAGCGCATCCAGAAACTGAGCTGGCAGAAGTTACAGTACTGGATAATTGCCAAGATGGTGGCACAGCACAGGAACATGGTCACCTGGAGTATCGTGAAGATGAGGTCATAAAGTCCAACTGTACCAACAATACTTCACTAAAAGAATTCATAGTTTGAATAGTATGTCCTCCCGATCTCTCCCAGCCACACCCTTCCCACTGGCCCTGCTATTGGGTCTCAATATGTAGAGAAGGTCCAAAACATTCCATGTCTAATTAACCATTAACCACTGTCTCCAAGCTGGAAATCTGGGAAAGTCAAATGTACACAGATCTGGACATGGCTTTGCCCCTGAAGCAGCAAAATAATGCTGCTACTACCGTCTCACGTGTAGGATTTAGAGAAGGGATTTTAGGCTCCAAAGTCCACACATGAAGCTTCCAGAAGCCTTGTGGTTGTTTTCCTTCCTGCATGTCCCATCAGCCAGAATGCCAGCTTACAGCTCTGCTGGTCTCAGGAGCTTTAGAGTGCCAGAGGCGGTGGGCTCATCCTGCACCAGCTCTCTTAAAGAGCAACTTGCAGGTTAAAAATGTCACTACATTTACATTCAATATTACTTGGAAAGTAACGTTTGAAAATTCAATGCACGATTTAAATGTTTAATGAGACAGTAAAGGCAGAAAATTATATGAACAGATGCCATTTTAGGCGGTCCTCTTAAAAGCACTCTTTTTTTTTTAAACGTTACATTACCGCGGTGTAGTAGTAGTAGGCTACAGTGATAACGAGTCTGAGCGGTTGTGGTATTTAGTGAGTCTTGCTTTTAGCCTACTGGTGGTAGTTTTCATCATGGTTACATTTTGTGTATGTGCATCTTGCATAAACACAATATTGACAGGACATCGAGTCCACATTTTTCCTAATAGGAACAGGAATGGAGCTAGCTTTCGTGCTTGGG